>PVHY01007201.1:0-43364 GCA_004024945.1 Uropsilus gracilis
CGGGGAGAAGTGGGGGCGCGGGCGTCCATACTTGTAGGCCGACGAGGGTCCAGTTCGGTTTTTACCTTGGGCATTAAGAGGTTCAGGTGGTGTTGTCTACAGCTTTCTTGTCAGCCCTGAGAGTCTTATTTTTAGGATTTCGAGGTAGGATGCTCTTCCGGGAGATAGAGGCTTTCATTTCTTTAAAGGGGGCCAGTCGCTTGTCCAGCAACCTCCATCCGTTGATGGGGTTGGCAGGTAGTAGGCCCTCAGTGATGCCATTCTGAATCAGTGAATTGTAGCAGGATCCCAGTTACCGTTTTGCTACTTGTACCTCCTGGCGTCTCTCCTTAATGTGAATTCTTTTTAGGATGGCATGATTATGATCCTTTGTGAACATTTTGCAGACTACAGTTATCTAATGCAACTCTCAAGGCTTGGGAGAAAAAAAGTAAACTTATTTTTGAAATGGTAGGCATTAGGTAACTCTCAGGCCTTAGGTATTCAGGAGAAAGGAAAGTTTGAAGGATACACAATATGCTGTTAGCTTTACACCACAAGAAGAATATGGCGTCACTGTTACTCGATTTTTTTTTTTTTTTTGGAGTACTGTTTTGTTTGAGTGTCATTTCGTTTTTTGAAAATAGAAACCCAGAAATGACTTTTGTAATTTTTCCTCATATTTTAGGGAATCATCCTAATCCTTGAGCATCTATTTCCAAAGTGGCTAAAACATAGGATTTGAAATCAGCTTCAGGGGGGAAATGTCTGTTGTCTTACTGATAGTCTTTTATATTTTCGTTTGATAATGACCAGTTGAAAAAATACATAAATCATGCACGCTGGTTCTTATTCAACTAAGGGCCTTAAAACGATTAGCTAATTGGTCTGACTTCTTTAGGTAATGTTTTAATGTCAGGTATTTCTGATGAGCTAGTAGTGTTAAGTAAATGTTGATTGGTTGTTATGTGACTTACTATGATCTATCATAATCTTATTCTTAATATGAATGTTTTTGTTGCAGGAACGATGAATGGGAGGGCCGATTTTCAAGAGCCAAATGCAGAAGTTCCAAGACCAATTCCCCGTAACTATCAACTAATTTATAACTAGAAGTATTTTTTATGTAGGCGGCATTTCGCTGTCTTGAAGAACAGTAGCAGCTGGACTTGCTCCATTGGTGTATGACCTGTGTTAGTCACACAGGGCTCCACAGTTGGTTTAGTGATGTGGAGTTGCCATCTTGAAATTCTTAACTTGAATAAGAGGTTCCAGAGTTTAACTTTTCACTATCCCCAGTATGTTATGTAGCCAGTCCTTCTGATTACTAGTAGATAGTAGGTTCTGTTTGAAGTCAGTTTTACTAAACGTTTATAAACTAGTTATTTTACTTTGTTAAAAACTTTTTTTTGGCTTGTTTTTATGTTTTGTTAATGTTTAGACTAAGCTAATTTTTTAGACTTAGTTTCTCCGTGGACATGTAATGCTTGGTTAATTTCCTTTGAAAAAGACATAGGAGCTGATTACATTCCAACAGAGGAGGAAAGAAGAATGTTTGCAGAGTGCAATGATGAAAGCTTCTGGTTCAGATGTAAGTTAAATTTTCTAATGAAAGTTTTACTTTTTAATAGCTGAAATTATGATGACTTCATGTAGAAAATCTTGGTACACTTGGCATGGTGTGGTTATTACTAAAATAGTTGATTAAGGAACAACTGTACATTTGAAAGTGATAATTTCTAGAATTTTTTCAAGGTTATGAAGTAATTTCTTTGGCATTACTGATTTTACATGGATTATATAAAGTCAACCCCTTAAGTTGATAACTATCAGCCTTACAGATGAAGAAATTGAGGTTTTGATATGTTAACTGAGTTACTCAGTGTTATTGCAGTGTAGAATGAGGGGTACCCTAAAGCCCCCAAATTCTCACACTCTAAGTGGGCTCTGCCATCTGTCACATAAAGACAGTAGACTCTTTAGTGTCAACCTTAATAGAGTGGTGTGCCTGGAGAGATGAGGAGAAAGGATCTAGTTTCCAAATGAAGCACCCAGAGTTCCCCATCCATTACTGGATAAATGTCCATCCAAACAGCCTTCGCCCAGTGTGGGGGCCATGAAGGCCTGAATACTTGCCTTAAGTCTAAGGTGCCTTCTGATGAGGAACCATAGGAAAGGGGCAGAAGGGACTAAGCAAATCTGGGACAAAAAGAGCAAAATTGAAGTACAAATCAAGTTAAAGGCTGCCTTTGTCAGCCTCCCCATGGGTCTGTCACTCATATATTTCTTCCAGTTGTCGCTCTACATCTTGACTCCTTGTGTCTTTTTCTCCCAAGTCCACTCTGCAAGTCCAAAGCTAAGAAACAAGTGTGATGTCTTCACATGTCTCTGCCCCACATGTCTCCTGGTCTTCTCTGTGTTCTCTAACCTCCACATTCCAGCTCAGCCCATCATTCGGTGGGGCAGGGCATATGGAACCTCTCCTTATTTTTTTGTGAAGGTGACTTTGCGTAACAGTTTCTCTTTGTAAATGTGTTACACAGCTGGTGAGTGGTGTTGTCTAGATTTGAAGCCATCTGTCTGAAACAAGATGATGTAATTTAAGGTCCCACCATATATCCAAGAAGCCTTGGATACTTAATCCCTTTAAGAGGCTGCATTTAATCCCCTTTCTTCTTGAGTGTTGGCTGAACTTGGTGATTTGCTTCTAATGAATAGGCATGGAGGAAATGATGGTGGTGGCCTGATAGAGTATCAGGAAAGGATGGCAGTTTCTGATTAAAAGGAGGGGAGAAGATTAGTTAGGGTATTTTGAGTTTTTGGTGTGATCTGGGCACCAGATTTGATTGTGGAAAGCAAATCTGTAAGAGAATAGAGACACAAACAAAGACTTGGGTGAGAAATTTGTTTTTGGTTTGGTTGGTATGGTTGATGAATTCACCAAGGAACAAAAAGCAAACAATAGGATTCTTATATTTTATTAAATAAAGCTGTATTTATTGATAGAAAATAAAATTGCCTTTTATTCTCAGTCTAATATTCAGGACTTAGAGCTGTCTTAAATTAGAAAGAACCTGCATGAGAATTAGTTGACAGTACATACCTCCTGATGAGAATTGTTTTAGATACATAATCAAAACAGACAAAAGAGAACTCGACATTTATTATCAAAAGGAGGCCTAATGTTCATGAATGAGGAATATGCTTTAAACATGTAGTCAAAGAAGGATATTCTATATTGTGTGGGATGTTTGTTGGATATTTATAATAAATTTGTTTTTGGAGAGTATTATCTTGTTCCTGTTTATTTAAAAGGTTCAGACCTTTTAAATCAGACAGGAATATGTAAAGAAAGCATGGAATTTTTACACAAATTTGTAGGTATGTTAAAATATATTCTTCCTTATCTAATGAAAGGTTAATATTAGACTCTTGATCTGGGGCCATTCTCCTTCTTTAAACTTACTTTATTTCTATACTGATCTGTGTAATGTATAACTATGAAGGCATCTTATATCCAGTTACTTAAAATTGTGACCCAGTGTACTCAGCTTTAAAACCAATTGTATCTGCACAAACATGCAGGTCATGAAAGAATTTGCATTAACAGGTCAGTTGAACAAAGCAGGAAGGAGGCCCAGTGGCCTAGGATAAAGGACTATGGGTATTTTGGTGGTAGGGGTGGTGTGGTAACATAATCTGAGGAGCTGTGAACTTACTCTCATAAATTGTAGGCAATGTTGTAAACCAGTGTTGCCTCAGTGAGTCAAAAAACATGTCAGGAATTGCTGGGTAGGTATATGATATCCTATTTGTTTCCTGTATCACTTAACAGATTTTTTGTGAATACTGTTTCATACGGGTATACTTCTGGTTTCAAATGAGGTAGTGTAGGAAAGCAGCATAGGCTCTGGTGTCTAGATTCTGTCTAGTGGACACCCCAACTCTCATGTATTAGCTGTGAAATTTTGGGTAAGCTTCCTAATGTCATTATGCTTCAGTTCTCTTGCTTGTAAAATGGGGATAGTAATTAACAAGTCTCATGGGATCATTATGGGGATTAATTCAGTCTAGTATATTATGCAAGTGCCAAACTATATTTAGTGCTCTGGTGATGAAATAAAAATTTCACTTAAAAGCAATTAGGTATAGCCGGGAATGGTGGTGCGTGCCTGTAATCCAAGCGCTGAGAGGCAAGAGGCCAGGGACCATTTGAGTTAGCGGGTTCGAGACTACCCTGGGCAACATAGCAAGACCTGGTCTCGAAAAAGCAGCCAGGTGTAGTGGCGGGCGCCTGTAATCCCAGCTACCTGGGAGGCTGACTGGGAATCACTTGAGTCTGAGGAATTGGAACAACCCTGGGCAACATAGTGAGCCCTAGTTTAAAAAAAAAAAAAGAAAAGTAATTAGGAATGTAGTGCAGCATTTTCCTATTGTAAGGGGAGAAGGGTTTAAGAGATTTTAGGAGTCCTTGTACTATGATTGGGAAGTGAGTATAATGCAGAATCAAATGTGTAGCAGCATTATTGAATTGCCTAAAGAAACATTTAACTGGGAGTCGTGTCTTACTTGAAAAAGACCACTGACCTAGGAGTTAAGATACTGGGTTTTTTATCTGAACTCTACCATAAACTAATCATCTGTTGCTTTTCGCAAATGACCTGTCCTTTGCGCTTATCAGCTTACTCTGATTAGGACAGACTAGATGATCTCTTGTCATTTCACTCTTCTCTTTTTCTGGGATGGAATACCTGAGTTAGAAAGAGATCTAGTTCTAATCCATTGCCCTTTATCAGATGAAAAGAAGTTGAGATTTCTGCAGCTCTTAACTGATGAACGGCAGCACTAGTACTAGAATCTCTTTAATCAGACGTTACTCTTTGCATTAGACCATCTTGACCTACCAAGAAAGTGAAATAAGGAAGGCATTGTCCATTGTAGAGATGGTCAGTGAATTCATTCCATTACCTTTACCTAACGTAATTCTTAAGTGCTTCATGTTGCAATCCCTAAACCAACATGAAGGACAAAAATCATTGCAGAGTACGTTGTTATGCTGTAATTAAAAGGGAATTGTCCATTGAGAAACCTTAAATAATAATGAAGGCATTCCAAACACCGAACATAAAGAAGCCACATTTCCAGCAAAGGTGAACTCTATTAGTCATAGAGCAAGGATTCAGATCCAAGGGATTCTGCACATTATGTCACAGATGGCATAGCCAATAATAGCCCATGCCAAAGTTAATGGCTTTTAACCATGAAATATCTAGTAATTCAAATGCCTTAATTGCTTTGATTCTTAAGTTGCCATTGGTTAACATAGATCAGGGATGAGCAAATGGTAGCCAAAAGTCCAAATGTGGCTATGAGTTAAGAATGATTTTTGCATTTATGAATGTTTGAAAAAAATCAAATGACTATTTGCTTACATTGCATAGAGTTCTTATTTTTTGCATCAATAGAGTTTTATTGGAAAGCTGTTATCTTCATTGGGTTTCTGTATTGACTCTATTTTACTTATATCGTTTGAAACTGGAATCTATTTCCATTCATGTGGCTTAAGGTTTCATTTTAGGTGATAAGAGGGGGCTGGTGACCTCTTGAAGACTGCTGACAAACTGCATTTTATGAGTTTGCTGTACAAAATATTAACCAGAAAATTTTAAAGTTTGGAAATATAGCAACAAATCCTGGAGCATGATGTGATGTTACAATTTTTTTTTTAAAGATCTTATTGTGCAGGCCAGGCACAGTGGCTCGTGCTTGTAAGCTTCAACCTATGAAGCGGCCGGGGCTAGGGATTGCAGTTCGACTCCCGCCTGGGGCCCGTAACGAGACCTAGTTCCAAAAAATAGCTGGGCGTGGTGGCGCGCGCCTATAATCCCAGCTACCTGGGAAGCTGAGGCTGGGGATTGCTTGAGTCTGTGGTACCCCGGGCAACGAGAGCTTGCGATTCCACAGGCAAAAATAGCGAGACCTAGTCTCAAAAAAAAAAAAAAAGATCTTATTGTGCAACATACTTCATAGATGGTTTTTTAGTATACTTTCATCTATCCAGTGACACTAAAACAAAATCTTCCATTTTTGTTATGTTAAAATGTTCTTTTTCCTCTCATAGCTGTTCCTTTGGCTGCAACCAGTATGTTGATTACCCAAGGATTAATTAGTAAAGGTAAATATTTAAGCTAGAAATTACATAACGTTTTGATTGTCATGTTTTCATGTTATTTTCCTCAGTTGTACATAAGGTAATGATAACGATAGCAAAGCATATTAAATATCTCTGGTAAATTTCTTTAACATCAGAGGAGTTATGTCTTTAGACCTACTGATTCAAATCCCTTGAAGTAAGACTTTGATGATCCTCTGTGCTGTAACATTAGCATCCTGGAAGACCAAAGAAGTAAATGAAAGCCTGCTGAAGGTTTGCAGAGATGCAAACTTGATCCATGGAGACCACTGGGGATACTTCATCTTAGATTCTATTGGCTTTGTAGTAAAGTATATTCATAGATGAAATTGTGTTTAGATTAAGTGTCGATCTCTACAACTTAAAATTTAGTGTCATCACATTTTTTGTGCAAACAAAACTGACTCCTTAGACGAGTTAGGTGGAACACCTTGAGGTGACCTGAGTATGGCTCCCTAAGTCTTGTATCCTGTTCTTTAAGGTGAATTAGCTGCTCCAAAAGTGCAAAAGTACTTTTCACCCCTTTCAGATTAGCAGTACAAAGTACTTAGACAACAGTAATGACACAATTAATTGAGAAAAGTAGTTTAGGAGAGAAGTGGAATTATTTTTTGGAATGAAGTTTTATTCACACAGAGTGTTCCCAAAGAACCTTGTTACAGTGTGTGTGCCCTGGTGACAGGAATCTGAAGAGTGAAAACAAGATACCAAGGCACACACATGTCCTTTAGGACTAAGTTGATACATAAAGTAGAGACTGGGATAATTTATGTAGTGTGAAACATTTTATCCCATGACTTTTAAGGGAAAACTATGGCATAGGGAGTGAGGAATAGAGAAATTAAGATGTTGATTTCTATATCCTTGTTTAATTCCAGCCTGTCTAACTAAAAATGAGTGGAGCAGGCATAAGGGAGATCATGCAGAAGAAATGTAGTTGTTTGTAGTTTATTGGAGGGAACAATGTAAATGCATTGTTGAGGCAAGGAGAGACTGTAATTAAATACTTTGTATGTTACTAAGTTATTTAATAGAGACTCCAAAGAGTAGATCTTCAAAGAAGGTAGATCTCTGCATGACTACTGTCCAGAAAGTTTTTTGAAAGAAATGGGTTTTGATTAAAAGACAGGGAGGAATATTTCAAGTCCTGGTTATCAGAATAATAAACATGATTATTGGGAATGACATTCAGAAGAGAGACTGGGCTTGAGTGACAAAATCATGCAGGGAGGAATGAAAACATCATTGAGGAGCAAAGAACCAGGAGAACAATGGTTTTGATTAGATTATAAAGATAGAAAAGTTTGGAACTCTTGAATTTAGGTAGAGTAGACATGGGAGAACTTGAAGCTAAGGCAAAAATAGTAACAATGGGGAGTGCCTTGCTTCCACGCATAATTGGTTATGCACAGAACAGAAGTCAAGCTGGAGAAATTCTCTTCTGTTTGTAGCTATATCCTGTAAACTGTCCTCATACACTTAGGGTGAATCCTACTGAAATTATTAAGACCTACTGCTGAAAAGGAATATTACTCACATAGCCAAAATTCTCCTCTCTTCGTCATCATTTGGGAATGAATGATTTAACTTGTCATCAGTAGCAACTTAATCCTTTGATTTCATTTGCAAAAATAAGCAAAGCTGTATTCTAACATCCTCCATTGGAATTGTCTGTAACAGCCTGGAACCTTTCAGTGGGAAGTAGAAATGTTTTTTAGAAATGATAAGCTTGTTGAAAATGATTTAATTTTTGGAGTAACTTTTTTTTTTTAAGTATGTCACATGTATTTATAATTTTGTCATACTGTTTTGTTACTGGAGTTTTGATGTTTTGAATAAAAACAGAAAATAACATTGGCTGGTATATCCATCACTCATGAAACTGTCTCCTAGAATTAAGGGCTTTCATGTTGAAATTGCATTGATATTTGTACTTTGGGGTAGAATATGCTAATAAAAGCAATCTCCAAGGACACCTTGTATTTAGAAAAGGCATTCAGTATCAAGACATTCTGCATTTAATCATAATGCTCACATTTTATGTATGTGTTCATCCACACTGCATCTCTGCTGTTGTCACTGTTCCCTTTCTACTTGTTCTCTTTCAGAACATTTAAACATCCTCTGGTCTGTTCTAACTTGAGAACATAAAGAAAACTCTTCCCTTATCCCTTTCCAACTGTGCCCAGCTGGCTTGCATTTGAAGCCAGACTTCATGAATGAACACTTTACTTTTGCTTCTTTTAACCCACTGCAGTCTGTGTCAGAGATTATAGATATTTTCTGACATTTAAGAGTTGGTACCAATACAACCTCATTTTTGCTGGAATTCAGTGGACAGTTTTTTTCGCCTGAATGGCCCATAGCTTGAACCGCTCCTGGAAGCATCTCTTCCTTGGCTTCCATAGCAGCACATTCCTGGTTTTTCTCTTACCTCAAGCAGTTCCTCCATTTTTCATGTTTTTAGAAGTATCTACTATGTATTATATACAGGTCTCAGTGCACAGCACTGCACAGAAACCTGTGACCTCTTGATGCTATGACTCTGGGCTTTCTTCCTTCACTCATACTATTCAAGACTTCTGCCGTGACATTCAGCTGTCTGTCTGCACTGTTTCCCAGCCACACTGTGGGCTTCTCTATGCATTTAGTACTTGAAATCCCCACAGTATTCTGCGTTATCACCATGTGGATAACCTTTCTGCGAGCTCCTCGAGCTCAGGTCACTTGCTCCAAACTGAGTTCATTTCCCACCAAACCAGCTTTTCTGTTTCCCCTTGTCTGAATGGCATCGCTCAACCAGGAAATTCACACAGTAACCTTCATTCCTCTCCTGTTTGTCTTAGCCCCTAAATGTTCTTTTTAGCTCAGGTCTCATATCTCTTAAATGGTCCACCTCCCTCTCTATTGCCACTTTGATGTAGTCAGTTGTAGTAAAGAAGATATCCATAGCCATCTAAGTCTGTCTCCGTCCTTGCCACTTCCCACTAGAAAATGGACTTTGACTTCTGATGAGTCATAACACATGTGGTACATACATGGGTGAATAGCAGCCATCATGCTGTAAGCTTGTAGGGGGGAAGTCTTATTTACTGTGTTATCCTAACTTCCTAGGATGTGGTGTTTGTGTAAGTAAATGGTCTGTAAGTACTTGGTGCAGAATAAAGGAATGATTTTTTTGTGTAGTTGTAGATACTATTACCTTCATTTTTCCCCCCCTTCCATCATTTCAGTTGAATGAAGAAACTAACAGTCTAAATCAGTTGTATCTGTTTTTAATACTTTATATTCATGAAATCATCAACAGGTATTTGGTCTACTTTCTGTCAGTATTTTCTGTTAAATTCATTCAGTGGTGTACTGCATTGATTTGTGCTGACTTTGGAAGACTAGCTGTAGAAATTTCAGGAGCTTGGTGAACTGTGCTTTTTTTTTTTTTTTTTTTTTTTTCTAAATTGGTTGTAGTATGAGTGCTTTTGCCTTGGAAATCAATTGTCAGTACGAAATAGGACTTTTTATTTGAGCTGGTTTACTAGTACATCACTGGATTCATCCATGTTGTAGCATGTAGTTGTAGAACATATGTTCTCATTGCCTTGTACTTTCATGCTATGTGACTGAACCACAGCAGTTCATGCGTCTTCGTTCACCTTTAGTGACTACATAGTTCCAGTATTGACTGTAACATAGCTCTGCCACAAAGACACTGCCTCTTGGTAGATTTTTTTTGCTGAGTCATAGATTATATATGTGTATATATTCTTTTATATTCAACATCAGTAGGTACTGCCAAATATTCTAGTCTATTATGAATAATTTAATGCTCCCATTATCAATTTACTAATAGAGTTCTATTTGTAGGACATCACCAGTACCTGCTATTTTTGTCTCTTTGAAATTTTAGTTATTGTGATAAGTGAATAGTGATATTGATTACATTGTGATTTAATTTGTCTCTCATGAAGTTGAGGACCATTTCCTTTGTTTATATTCCATTTGACTATATCCTCTTTTGTAAAGCATCGGTTCAAGTCTTTTGTTTTCCTTTTAGCTTGTCTTTTCCCTGTTCATGTTCTGAGAGTTCTTTATATATTCTCAAAGTGAGTTTTTTGTCAGGTATATATAAAAGGAGAGGTCTATTTTTGTTCCCTGCAATGCTGTGCTGCCTTTGTCATAAATCAAGTGACTGTGTGGATCTGTTTTTGGACATTCTTCTTCCTAGTTTTGGACCATTAGTCTATTTTGCATTTAGGCTGAAGTGACTTTAACTTTATCATGGATCTTGATAGCTGGTGGTAGTCAGTTCTCTGGTTCTGTTTTTTTTTTTTTTTTTTTTTTTTTTTTTTTTTTTTTTTTTTTTTTTTTTTTTTTTTTTTTTTTTTTTTTTTTTGAGACTAGGTCTCACTGTTTTTGCCTGTGGAACTGCAGGCTCCCATTGCCCGGGGTACCACAGACTCAAGCAATCCCCAGCCTCAGCTTCCCAGGTAGCTGGGATTACAGGCATGCGCCATCACACCCAGCTATTTTTTTGGGACTAGGTTTCTCTGTGTTGCCCTGAGTGGAACTCGAACCGTGATCCCTAGCCCCGGCCGCTTCATAGGCTGAAGCTTACAGGCACGAGCCACCGTGCCTGGCCCTGGTTCCGTTTTTATTGAGTATTCATCCATCTGTTCTTGCCCTTTAGTATTTTTACTTTATTTTTAGGTTTCAGCTTTTTCAATTTAGGGGAAAGTGTTTCGATTTCAGTTGGGATTGTGTTGTATTTATAGAAGGGTTTATGGAGAAATAACCACCTTTACAAAATTTTAATTCATGATCATATATTTATCCCTTTTTTATAACTTATTTTTAGTAAATTTTTTCCTTAGTATAGAAGTCATATTTCATTGGATTTGTTTTCATTGGCTTTGATATGCTATAATACATTTATTAAAAATGTTTTGTTCCTGTATTAGTAATTAGGTGTATAGCTGTTTATATATAGTCTATGGCTTTGTGTATTGATGGCTTTGTATATTGATCTTCTATGGAGTTAACTTGCTAAAATCACCTGTTCTGATAGATTGCAGAGTCTTGGACTTTCTTAGTTCTGCTCATACTGAATTCACTTGCTTCTTTTTTCAAATAGCTTTTATACTTTTCTGGGGTTATGGAAAGAGCTAAAACTATGAGGTAATATTTAAAGATAGTCTATACTGGTTTTTTCCTTTTGTCTTTGTGGATTGGTGAAAGCTGTTAAGAAATAGGTACGTCTTTTTTCCCCCACATTAGAAGAGACCAGATAATAACTTAGTACAATGATTATTTTGTATTTGTTATCATAATTTAAGTTGTTTTCTCATGCTGTTAGCATAAGCTTCATGTATACCTGTTGCACATCTTCATTATGTAGTATGTCTTCCTCTAACAGTGTTACTCAGATGTATTTGCTTTTATCTTTAGGAATCCTTTCAAGTCATCCCAAGTATGGTTCTATTCCTAAACTTATATGTAAGTATGGACAATACTCTTTTTCTTAGCTTTTCACCAAGTAAAACTATTAGTTTTTTCAGATGGTTTGTCTTACTCATAAGTTATTTGTATATTGTGTTGGCAGATCAATTTGTTTAAACTTTTCATTCAGTGAATTTCCTCCTCAGGCATTTTACTGTTAGTATTAAAAATATTAGTTACATGAAGGAGAGGCATGTTTTTCTCTTTTCATAATGTAATAGAACTATTCATTTAAATTACAAGATAAGGATATAGTATTTGAACATGAACTCTCTTGGTCTGTCCATGAGGAAAGGAAGTTAACCAGACATGCTAATTAATCAAGAGTTCAGCGTACTTTTAAATAAAGTATGCTTTTTATAGCTCTCTTTTCATTAAAATATAAAACCTTATTTCTTTATACCTTACCACATCTTTCCTTTCTGCTTTAATAAACAATAAACATAGAAGTTATAATGACTTTATTTTAGCTTAGTTTGTGAAAGTGAATTATGATATCCATATAACCTATGGGTAATGTGGTACTTTGCCTTTAGTCAGGAAATCGATCTTTATACACCAAAGATGTATTTTTAGAGCTTTTAGCAGTTTTTCTTTAGAAAAGAGTTTTGTCTAAAAAGGCACAGTGAGTCACATTTGTGCTGTCTGTTTTTACAAACAAGTTGCTTGTATCATGGGATACTTTGCTGGGAAACTTTCTTACGTGAGAACTTGCCAAGAGAAATTCAAGAATCTTGAGAATTCCCCTCTTGGAGAAGCTTTACGTTCTGGACAAGCGCGGCGGTCATCACCATCTGGGTAGGCCAGATTCTGATCTTGGGTAAAGGCTTTCAATTTTAGATAAAAATTGTTACTGATATTAGCATCATTCAAGATATGAACTAGTGCCTAACCAGAGAACCAGTGGAAATTTGGTAAATTAAAGGTAATTTGGCTTTAAAAGTAGAGTAAGACTTGTCTGCTTTTGTTTTGAATACAGAGTTCCATCCTGTTGGGAGCACATGTTCTAGAATAAAGGATTAACTTGGCAGATACCTTTGACTATTATTATTTGGAATTCTCAAATTTTATCAATTCTGTTAGTTAAATTTAAATGTTTAATCTTTCTGTTTAAAATTTTAGGGGAAATTGTGTAAGTATATATAAATGAATCTGAATAGGTTGGTAGACAATGTATTTACTTAGATTTAGTAGATACACTGTCATAAATGGCAACCAAATTAAAGCTCATGAGCTATAAAAGTACTGCTTTCATCTGCTTCAGCAGGTAGGGTTTGTAAGGACTGCTTCCATAGTAACTTCCCATTTAATATGGGAAGTTGGCGTGTTTACAGGTTTGAAGTACTTTTGTTTTTCAGGAACTCTTAAGTATATTTAAATGTTCTTTGAAACATAGTAACTAATAAACGGAATATGTTTTCTATTCTGTATAGTGACAATTTTTAAGTTGTAAAAGTCAGAGCAATTTAAATTTGTTGTGGCAGAGACTTCACTTGATGTAAATAATTTAAGATTAAATGAGTCATTTAGAAAATAAAATAACTAGTTTTTATATCTTAACTCAGTTTTTTAAATAAGGTGTAGGCGTATACAACAATGTATGAAAAAATAGAATTAAAAAAAAAGTCAAAGCCTGAAGAAATAATGAACCATAAGGGAAAAAAGTGAAAGCAGTAACTTGTGTTTCTTATATAGTGTGGGTTTTTGTTGTTGTTATCTTCAAATAGGCATTATTCTCAGAGGTCGAGATATGATTCCAGTATGGGAGGTCATTCATCTTTCGGGACACCCCCAGCAGCGGACAACATAGAGAAAGAGCCGCTTCCCCGTTATGAGCCAATTCCGTTCAGTGCTTCTATGAACGAATCGACTCCCACTGGTATTACTGATCATGTTGCCCAAGGTAGAAACTTCTCTTGAAATGAATTTCAGCATTTTATGGTTCAACGTATGTATAAACTTTATTTGATGACTTTTTCTTCTGGATATCACCTGCATTTCACCATCAGCCTAAACTCTGCTTCTTTGTTTGCTTGTTCATTTGTGTCTTCGTTCATTCAGCATTTGTTGAATCTCAGTGGGTGTCCAACACTTAGCTAGTTATGGAAAAAGTAAAATTAATCCTCTCAATTTGTTAGAAATAGGAGAATAAATTAGTTAAAAAAAGTTAAACATACAAGCTTAGCACAGTAGCCAAGAAATGAATAAATTTTGTCTTGGGGAAGCTTTGTAAAGGTTACATCTCAGACTGGTTTTAAAGACTTTTAACTTCTTTATAATGTTAGGAAAAGAATTACCTGCCTTCCAGTGCTGTGTTGTCAAGTATGAAAGTTCATGAAAATTCTCTGAAGTGTGTGGACGCTAGCTTTGAAGATCATCTAAGGAATCATCAATTTTGCATTAATGCCCAGATCACATTGACATTTGCTTGCTCTCTAACCTTAACAAGTAACTAATTTGTGATTCCTTTGGTTTCTAGATCTCTTTAATAAAGACAGTGATCCCTTTAAAAGTACTTTTCTAATTAGATTAGTAATCAGAGACAAAGACCTGGCAAATAATAGCTCTCAAGAAAAAGTTTCTTTGTGGGTGTGGAATTAGAAACAAAGTACAAGTCTGCTCTTTATCTAAAATCCTCAAATCCAAAAAGCTGTGGAAATCAGAATTTTTCTTTATTATTAATCTGGTGGTAAAATTTGGCCTAACTCTTCAGGCAGTCAAGCCCTGGCTTAATCTAACATAGATCTACCAAATCTTATTTATTTCATTGAGTAACTTAGGCTTTGATAGAATTACTTTGCTTTAAACATCTGAATGGATTGAGATAAGTTTATAAAGGATAGGTACTATAATATTTCCCAAAGATCTGAGAAACTTGAGTTTTGAACTGCAGGAGTTTAGATATGGGATTGAGGGTACTTTAGAGTACTCTGTGAAGACACTTGTTTGAAGCAAGTACAATAAGCCAGTAACTAAGGAATGAACAAGGTTAAAGAAATAATGTGTTTAAGATGGGAGAGAGTTGAATCTTTATGTAGGTTAAAGGGAGGGGAGAGGATGCAGTGAAAAGGGAGAGCTGATTGTAGGTCAGCTAAGTTCCAGAGGATGCAGAAGGCATATAGGTAGGTCAGGATACAAGTAGCCACTAGCTATGTATGGCTGTTTAAATTAATAAAACTAAATTGAAAATTGAAATCCTTAGACACTTTGTCAGTTACCTAATAGCCAGGTGTTAGTGGCTGTATTGTTGAACTGTACAGATACAAAATATCCTATCGTTACTCAAATCACATTGAACTCTGCTGCTTTAGAGCCAAACTGGAGGGGAGACAAGGGGAAGGAGAGTATTAACTTTGTGGAAAAGAAGAGCCAGGGGAGAATGGAAATTAAAATACAGAGATTCTCGTGGTTGAACATTGTAGTCTCCTAATCAATCTGCAACCTCTTTTTTCCTGTGAGGCTGGAAACAAAGACATCCAATTAGCCAGAAAGGGAAGGGAGGAGTGCAGATCAGGAGAAGGTGGTTAGTCCTTATCTTATCTCCAAGAGCAGCTGTCCTTGTCCTTCATCACTCATCTTTTCCCAGTCACTCAAGTTCAGATCCATTCTACTTATATTCTAGCCCTGTACCAGCTCTTCCTTTGTAATGACTTGCATCCTTCCTTTCATTTGCACTAGAAAATTCCATTCCATGTTAGGTAATTTTTCACTGAATAAAAGCAGACAGACGACCCTTTGGTATCTGTTTTCAGCACACAGCAGGGCGCATGCTGTAACGTGCCATGTGTGCTTGCAGCCACCAGCCACCATGGCTTCACTTTCTCGCCCCAATTGCAGGCAAGCGTCAGTGGTCGTTCTTCTGCAGGCCACTGTGGCCACCGCTGCTTTGTTGCTTTGCCTCCGCTGCCGCTCACTTTCTCCGGGACCCCCCTCTCCTTGTGCTTAAGTCTCTGTGCCCTTTTCGGTTCTGCTTTCTCTTACCAAGAATTGCAGGACTTACTACTCTTTCATGGTAGAAAGCACGCCCTTGTACTTGTCAAGAGATTTGTCAGAGATAGTTTATTATACATTTAGACTTAAATCAGTGAGTGCTGTTTTATATTTTCTCATTCCTTCCAGCTCTTTATAACCTTCCCAGAGTAGTAAATCATGCTCGCTACACAATGCGGGACACTTCATTTGGCTTTTATAAGTGGAAAAAATTCTCCCTAATCTTTTTTCTGATTTATGTTTTTTCATTATTTGTCACAGAATTTCAAAGCAATGAAATATTTTTCTTTTTGATCAGAAAAAGTATTAGACCTGGAAGGAACTTTAGAGCTAGATCATTTAGTTAAACTTAGTATTTCACAATGGAGAAAACCAAGATTCAAAAGAACTTAGTGAATTGCCCAAGGACATTCGTTTATTGTCAGCAGAATGGGGAGGAGAACCCAGGGCTCCTGACTACCAGTCTACTTCCTGCACAGTTTCCTTCAGAACTTTAAAAATGCAGTGAAGGAAAATGGAGTCAATGAGTCGTGGTTATCAGTGATAAGAGTGCTGAGGAGTAGCGAAATGTAACGCTTTTGATCCCAGTGTAAGGGTATAATTATCTTTTTCCTTCCTTTTTACTAAGTAAGAAAATTTAATTTTTAACCATGTGTATTAGCAATAATTAGTCGAAACTTAAATCCATTTTGCTTCATTTTCAGAGCAGTATACTTGTGGCGAAGTAAGATTACAGTAGAAACGTTTATTGTATAATTACATTGTTTTTAAAATTCTGATCATTTATTGGGGTCTTACTATGGAGTTCCAAAATCACATCACTTACAAATACTATTTTCTTAATTACTTTAAATATGATGACTGTATTATTAAAATGATTGGTTCAATTCATATGTCTAACTGAATCTCTTTGAAAAATTTCACTTTTGAAGTGTTAATGCTTTATAAGTTAAGTAGTTCACTAAAATATTTTGTCCTGTGAATTAATAGTAACCTCTATTTTTGTATCAATATTTGAGTCTGATAATAAATATTCATACTTTGACTCTCTTTGGGAGAGAGAATAGTGCTGGTTCTCTGGCCAGAATTATAGTTGCCACTTTCTTATCCACTAAACCTGAGTGAAAATAATGCAAACTATGACTAATTCTATTTTTTGTGTTTTTAATGGCTTTTTGAATATTTTTATTTAAATATAAAGATGGTAAAATAAATGGTTTTAAAAATTAACTGGAGTTTTTAACTAGACTTTGGTTATGGGAACATTTAACTATGAAAATACTTTAAAAATCTACACAAGTCCAAGTTTTGTTCACTTGTCACAGTACTTTTTATCTATATGACGGTATGAATAACTTTGTAGTTTAAAACAGTAATACTTTAGTTTAAATTATGCTGGTATATATTATGATATCCATTTTTATTTTGGTAATTATTAATTTTTTTATGTTGATTTAAAAATTTAGAAGTAAGAACTTGAACATGTAAGAGGTAGTCAATTTTAGCTTGACAACTACCGTGGGGGAAAACATAATACCTTTGGAATGGTAAAAATATGATCCTTTATTCACTTTATTTTTATTATAGGTAAGGAGCACTGATAAACTTTAGTTGCTTTGGATTTAATAAAATCCTTTTATCATCATTTATTAACTGTTTGTTGTTTTAGGACCTGAGCCCACCCCAGAAGAAAGCCCCAAAAGAAAAAATGTTACATATGAGGAATTAAGGAATAAGAACAGAGAGTCATATGAAGTAACTTTAACACATAAGACTGACCCCTCAGTCAGGCCTTTGCAGGAAAGAGTGCCCAAAAAAGAAGGTATGATAGTTTAGTCTGAATGACTTTGCTTTTTAGTAGTGGAAACAATAGCATTAGTTAAACATACTAATTATCCTAATACATGGTTTAATTCCTCAGCCAACCAAAATAATTTTTCAAATCGAATAGCTGTTTTATAGTGTTAACAGTTCTTTTTTTTGTTGTTAAAGGGGTTCCAAAGGCCATTTTATGTTACAAAATAACAAAACTCAGTAATGATATGGCTTGTCACAGAGACTGATTGCCATGATACCCGTGTAAAATAAAATGATTTTTCCTTGTTAGAAGTCACCAGAATTTTTAAAAGTTGCTCTTTTTTTAAAATTCTGCATTTACTGCATGAAACCGAATCTGGTGGCCTAAGGTTAGTCTAATTCTGGTAGGACCACAGAGTCATCATGGAGTAATAAAATTAGTTTTCTTATATGTCTGCAAAATCGATAGTTATTTGGGCTATAGACCAGTTGGTATTTCTCAAGAGGGGTTTATCTTTGTTTTCAACAATACTTTATAATTAATTAATTAAATTTATATATTTATAATTTATAATTTATAATTTATAATTTATATAAATAAATTGTGGTTTCTGCCGGGCACGATGGCTCGTGCCTGTAAGCTTCAGCCTGTGAAGCGGCCGGGGCTAGGGATCGCGATTTGAGCCCCTCCTGGGGCCCGTAATGAGACCTAGTTCCCAAAAAAACAGCTGGGTGTGGTGGTGCGCGCCTGTAATCCCAGCTACCTGGGAAGCAGAGGTTGGGGATTGCTTGAGTCTGTGGTACCCCAGGCAACGAGAGCCTATGGTTCCACGGGCAAAAATGCGAAACCTAGTCTCAAATAAATAAGTAAATAAATAAAATGTGTTTTTTTTGCCTCCTTTTGGAATAGATATGTTACCCATAGTAAATTTTCTGATCAGAAGTTTGCCTCTAAAGAAAGAGGGTATTCTGAATTGGATTTTGTGGCTGTTTCAGGATAGAATTTTGTGATGTGTCTCTTCAGGAATTTTAGAGAATGTGGCATTGCTTCAAGATTTTCTATTTTCTATTTTAAAAGTCATACATAAAAAAAAGCTTTGTGTTTTTTTTATTGTCATTTTTTATAGAATCAGTTTCTTTTCTGGTTGTTAATTGGCCACTTCTTTAGTTTGTTCTCATAATAATGCATTCTACCTATCATGTTATTGGTGTAAAAAATTCACTGTAAAATAAGTTTGTAGCCACCAATACTTGTTACTGTTTGTCCTTAAAAAAATTTGAGCTTAACTCTTTAGGAACTATTACTCTGTAATGTATATAAACTTACTGATACTTTGTTTTTCCAATTAACTTGAGAATTTAGACTGTAAGCTCCGAGAGGGCAGGCAGTAAGTAGTATTTTCCAGTTGTTTGTGATCTTGTACAAGCAGTACCATGCATTGATAAATCATAAGTGGAGTGTCTTAGTTGACTTTCTTTAAGTATGAAAACTTAGTAGGTTTTAGTGTTTGTTGGCATTTGACATTGTGGTTTTGGTTAAAGAGTGTTGTAATTCTGTTACATGACACAGTAATGTAAGATGATAAAAAGCTTTTCTTTGTAAAAGCTGATTTTTTTTGTGCTTTATATAATTTAAATGGTTTCAGTGAATTTCTGATTATTTTAAGATAGCAGAGTTGCGTGGTAGAGCATGCTGGGCCCGTAAATACTCCTTTTAAACCAAAAATTTGCTATGTTAATATAGTGTAGATTCACTAGGTCACTTAAGTTTTCACTTTGGTTGATCCGGATTGGACTTATTGCTATCTAACCGGAAATTCAGACTGAGAAATTATGAACACAATAGCATTTTCAGTTAGCTGTAGAAACAGTGTTACACATCATATAGGGTCTGGAAAACATTGTTACTTACACTCCTGAGGGAATGACTGTCAGGGGAGAAGATATATCTTAGTATAGTAATGAAGTAGTTTGACTTAAGGCTTCCTCTCAGAGTTCTGGGGGTGGGGGTCCCTAGTCCATACTTTGATAACTGTTCTTTTATGTTATGGCTGCTTGGGACTTCTGAAGAGTAGTGAGTCACAGACAAAGGCCATGTGGAAGAGGGCCTGAACCGTAAAAGACAGGAATACATTTCCAAAAGTGACTTTATGTAAAATGTAGGACTCTTGGAAGTCATTCCTTTTTGTACTGGTATTCTAGTTCCTGAGGAGAAGATTGAACTGACCACAGCCTGAAGACTTGGCCATTTCTATTACTGTATTCTTTGTGGAAAAATGCAGCTGTTTTATTGTTTTTATTTCTTGACAATTTTTTGATCTGTTGTAGTACGTTCCACATTTACCCAGGCAGTCTGGGAAAGTTGTCGGTACACAGACTTTGAACCTAAACATCTGAGTTCAGATTGCACTTCTAATCGTTTTAGAAGACTTATACCTTGGGCAACTTACTAATCTGTTTCTTACCTTTCAACTGGGCATGATCTTCATTTTGTTATGAATATTGGATATTTATATGACATTCTTGATACAACACGGTAGTATCTGTGTCCAACCTTCAGTTCACAGAAGTCTAAGCAGCCCCTTTATAGTTATAATTTGATTATTAAGTGCTTTTGTGCTAATGAAAGAGTCACATACCTTTTCATCATACTACTAGCAGGCTTAAACTAGAGCCTTTGCGTGTTAAACTGTCTGGAATCATCAATTATTTGTGCTTTCTCCCTAGTCAAAGTAAACAAATATGGAGATACTTGGGATGAGTGAAAAGGTGTGTCCTTGGAACTTCCCTGGGAGTGTCGGTCTCCAGCTGCGTCCGGGTGGTAACGAGCATCTGCATGCCTTGAGCTCAGCGGCATCTTCATAAACACATTTCCACCAGCACCTGGGTCTGCGTTTGTCATTATTACAGCTTATTAAGATGTTTTTGGGGAAAAAAAAAAATTTATTGTTCATACTGTGTAAATGTACTTGCCTTGGGGAACTCTCTGAATGATGGTGTAATACCATGATAGAATACAGCTTGGGAAATTGTTTTCAGTTGTGGCGCAAAGACACTCTTGACTGTAAAGAGATCGTGTGTTCCAGAATCAGCACACATGGCAATAAATGCCTGCATGTTGACTCGGGGTGGGGGCGGGGAGCAAGTATTCTTCCCAGTGTTAAGCTTTACATTTGGAAACATGATTAAAAAAACCTTTCTCCTGTGTTTGCTGTATTCTCTTAATGTTGATGGTAAATAAAATATAACGGAACATGCATCTTCAGTGGTCTCATTGTTTCATTGTACTCTATATTTGAGCAGTTACACCTCTCTGTTTTTGTTTTTCAATATGGGGTGACTTATAGCAATAGCAAATAGACAATGTTCTCTGAATGTTAATAAATGGTATGATGAGTGTGACTTGTGTAAATCAACATGCATTATGTAGTCTGAGGCCTTAAAGAAAAGCAGTGTTCATCTTCAGAATATCCGCAAATGCCAGGGGAGTGAAAAATCTAGTATGATTTCTTAATCGTTGACCTGATGTTGGTTTCTGGTTTGCGTAAATGGAAAATGAAATGGTGGTTGCATCTAACTAAATATTTCTATTAGGAGTTTAGTGTTTTGAGTAGCTGCAAATGATCCCAAACTCAGTGGCTTGGAACAGCAATTGTTTTTTATGTCAGTTTCCCTGTGGGTCAGGACTTGGGATTCAGTTGAGTGGTTTGGCCCTGGGTTCCAGGTTTGCTGTCATGCTGGGTGGAGCTGAGACAAGAGGAAGCCAGAGTAGCTGGGGCCTGGCCAGGTCATCTTCTGTTCGTGTCAGGATCTTGCCATGTCTGTTCCAGGCCACCAGACCACATGGCCACTTGGCCTCTTGTGGTTGCGGTCCAGCAAGCAGGTCAAGAGCCACATCGCTCTTATGACGTGGCCTCAGCAGTTAGGCAGCGTCCTTTTTCCGTAAGCCTGCCTTCAAGGGGCGAGAATGCTGACTCTGTTTAGTCATCCTTTTTAGGGAAACTGGGCTGGGAGTGTTGCAGCTGTCTTGCTGTTCCACATTTGGTCATCGTAACTCACATCCCTCCTTTGATGAACTCATCCTTTTCCTAGGACCTCCAATCAGTAGCCTTTAATAGCTCAGGATTTCGGAGCTTGTCACCTAGTCAGGACCAGGTGTGGATGAGGTGCTTGGGTGAAGGGCCTTAATACTGATTCTGTCAGTCTGTGAACCTGTGGCCCTCAGATCTAAGTTATCTGCCCTCTTAGTAATCAAAGCATCGCTTCTCTAGATGTTCCCATTCAAAGGGAAGCGAGAGGCAGGCGCCAGTCACTTGATGCAGCCATCTGTCCTGATTCTCCACAGCTCTTGGTTATACCTGCTGAGTCTTCCATAGGTGTCTCATGTCTACAGCTGAATAATGTTCTCAGTTTTCTTCCTGCCTGCCCAGTCGTGAGCAATCCTCAAACCTCTTTTTGTGCTCTGTCCATACAGGGAGCCTTAAAAGCAGGGGGAGACTTTTACCAATTTTGTGCTATTCCAACGCACAAAAGCATCTTTTTGACCCCAAATAATCATTATGAACAGCTTCTTTCCTACGTTGGGGCCCCCTTGATACCCAATACTCAGAAACCTTGGGGAAGGTTATGCAAGTGGGTAGTGGGCCATCTTTGTGTGTCTAAAACATCCTACAAGGCCGTTACCTTTCTGAGATTTTCAAACACAAAACATTAAAAATGGATTGCCTGACTCTGGATTTGGGCTTTGCCTGGAAGCCATTTTCAAATAGCAAAACCCTTTGCTGGCTTATACGACTTTGACGTTTTGTCCAAATTTTGGAAATGGAAGAAATTGTTCTTCCTTCTCATTTTAGATAATTCGAAAAAAGCCAGGGGCACTGTAAGGCAAGCACCCCACCGGGGAAGCCTCACGGGTTCTAGCAGCTAAAGAATGCCGGAGCCCTTGGAGTTTGCAGGCTGTACTGCTTCCAGGGTCACAGGCCCACCAGGCAGGGAGGCTGGGCCATTGTCTGGCACGTGGGCGGGAGACCTGGGAGGCAGGGAAGCCTCCAGCCCCCCAGGATTGTACATGCGTTTTCTGGGCTCTCCCCAAATCCTCTGCGTTCTCCTAGTCTCTGATGTTCCCCCTGTGTGCTTTCCTCCCCAAAGTGATGTCACCCCTTAATCACCTCATAGACCCAGGTGCGCTCACGCATGCGCACACCCATGGACCCAGGTATGCAGTCCTGGGAGAGTGCAACACCACAGGTGCTGGTAATGGAGGGTGAAAACTGGTAATTCGTTGACAGACACTCAACGCTGCCGAGAAATCAACGCTGAATCTTCAGGCTCGCTGGCCACATCATTTTCCACATTACCTCAGGTAACAGTTCAGCTCCTCTTGATCTAATTGGGGTCTCTTCCTGATTGCAATCGGGTTTATCTCTTCTAAAGCTCTTCTCTTCAACGCCTCCTTGAAAGCCCTTTCTGCCCAGCATTCACCTTCCACTTCGTTCCAAAACAGATGCCACCTTTTAGTTTTTTTGTTATGTCAGCCACCTAGTTGCTGCATTAGTTTGACAGAAGAGCAGAGCTGCTCTCCATCATGTGGTGTAAGGGGCTTAGGACAGGGATTAGACTTCAGGCAGTTGTGGAGCTGGTGGATCTCCAGGCAATCTCCACATCCAGTGGGGGCATGTTCTCTGTGTGTGTGTGTGTGTGTGTTTCTTTCTAGCTTTATTGAGACATAAGTGACTTACCACGGAGACAGTGTGCACAACATGAGAACTTCATAGACATGTGCTGCAAAATGATGACCACAGTCAACTTCGGTACTGTCATTTCAGAGTTGCCTTCTGTGTAGTGAAACCTTTTAAGAGCTCCGAGTAACTTTCAAGTAGACAAGATAGTGTTGTTAACCATGTAGTCCTGGCATGTGAGGACACCACAAGCCACAGGGTGTCTGAGACCAGGAGGTAACAGGACTGGACCCCTGTAGGGTGAGTTTGGTCAGGCTTTTTCCTGCATTAGCCTGTGGAAGGAGCATCTGTAGTACTGCGTTGTCCCCATGATTATGCAGCCCAGTGGGTACGTGTATGGGTAAGTGTGCATACCTGGACCTGGGAGAGAGCATGCTTACATGAACATGCTCATGAACATGGGATGAAAGAATGCCAAAGAGCATGAAGATTCCTGGGGGTGGGGGGAGGGGGTTCGCTTGCCTCCCGCCTCCATCCCCCCCTCACCCCCCAGGTTTTGACCCTGCCCTGTCTGGTGTGTCTGTGTAAAACCAATAAAGAACGTACACAAATTAGGCCAGGCACAGTGGCGCGTGCCTGTAATTGCAACCTATGAAGTGAGGTCAACCTGGGGCAACATAGCGAGACCTAGTCTCAAAAAATAGCTGGGCATGGTGGCGCATGCCTGTAATCCCAGCTACCTGGGAGGATGAGGGTGGGGATCGCTTGAGTCCATGGTACCCCGGGCAGCATGAGCCTGCAGTTCCCTGGGCAACAAAGTGAGACCTAGTCTCAAAAACCTACATAAATTGGTGAGCTTGATACTTCCCCTACAATTGGCGACAAGGATGGGATGGTTCCCCACCAACCCCACTACCATGGTTGAAAACACTGAGGCCCTTTAGTCAGAATCCTGAGAGGCATATGCCTTCCAGGATCTAAACGCTACCCTGTGAAAGACGAGTGAGAGTTCCACTTTGTAGGCCACAGGGAAGTCACAAGTTTGGGCTGACATTTATGAGATGTCTGCTTCGGCTGAAGAACTCTTGCTGGGAGCCAGAGATTCAGAAATAAGTAGAAAAAATGTACTCCCTGTCCTGGAGAAGCTTCCAGTCTGGAGGGAAGCGATGCGGGCTCCCTCCCACAACACCCTTCTGAATAGTTTAGCAGCTGGGCAGTTGGAGGGAAAATAAAAGTAGGTCTGGCTTTTTCCTGCATCAGCTTGTACGACCAGTGCCTGTAGTAGTGTGCTTCACCCCCTAACTGTGTACACGCCTGTTGCAGTGGGTGTGCGCATGTGTAAGTGGGCTCACCTGGAAGTGGGAGGAAAGGCTAGAAGGCTGGCATCACCCTGGGGTGTGGGAGAAAAGAGCATGAAGGTTCCTAGGGGAGTGGGGGGCTTGTCTGTCTCCCAGGTGCCCTCCCTGCTGGCCCTGCCCTGCCTGGTGTGTCTGTAGCTGCTAGAACCAATAAAGAACCTACCAAGAGCCTGATGCCTACACTACAACTGGCATCACGAACTGGATGGTTGCTCAATAGCAGTGCACTGGGCAGTACCATGAAAGTATTTGCATAGCTTCCGATTCTCACCTGCCCACAAGAGGTCATTCCTAGCCGGGCATGGTGGCATGCGCCTGTACTCTTCAGCCTATGAAGCAGCTGGGTCTGGGGATTGCGGTTTGAATTCCACTTGGGGCCGCACAGCGAGACCCAGTCCCAAAAAATAGCTGGGTGTGGTGGTATGCGCCTGTAATCCTAGCTACCTGAGAAGCTGAGGCTGGGGAGTCTGTGGTACCCCAGGCAACATGAGCCTGCGGTTTCACAGGCAAAAGTAGCGAGACCTAGTCTCCAAAAAAAAAAAATATCATTCCTGAAGCAGCTGGGAGTTTTGTAGGATGTGAACCCACACATGGATGATAAGGATATAAGCTCCAGGAAGACAGCCCTTTTCCTGGTTGCTTTTACTTTTAATATTCTTAGGACCTACAGCAGTGCCTGACAAAGCATGGGCTTCCAATTATTGCATCTATGAAAGAGCAAACATCTAACGCTGGGATATTAGTACATCAGCCCCTGTATTTTATTTTGAAAAAGATGGAAGATCTGGCGACAGTGAGCCCACATATTTGTGTATGAAGAATTGAAGGATCCGCCTGTGTTTTCTATGCCAGCTTCACTTAGTTACGCTGTGTGTCTGTTCTGGATATTTCAGTCTTTCAGTTAATCACCGAAGTCACTGCCAACTCTAAATGTCTACAAAATGAAATTCTGTGGTTAACATCTGGGGCCAGAGTTTCCAAGCAGAAGTTTTCTGTCAACAAATAGGTCGCATTATTTAAAGAGCAAGAAACATAATGACATTTTCATTCCTGATCACACAAGATAAATTTTATTACCTTCATAAGATTAACATAAAATAGATCAGTCACCTATTTTGACAGCAAGAGAAGAAAATATTTTGGCTTAAATGAGAATTTAAAAAATAGGTAAGCGTTATATACACTATGCATTCATTTTCATAAGCTTGTGACCACGCTGGTGGTGAATGTTGGTAATTGCTAAATGCTAAAAGACAAAGGCTGAGCCTTCAACAAGATGAAGACATTCCCCTCCAAAATATAGTATATTTCACTTGTAAGGTATGCTATAGATGCAGCAAAATAGCCAAAATTTTTTGGGTGACCTAGTTTTTCCCTTGTTGACTTCCTTTCACACTAAGATCATTTTGAAGAACTGTTTCAATGCATATTTACTTCCTAAGAGAAATCAGAGGTCAACCAACATACCCAATCTGATTCAGAACAACTAAGAAGATGATGCAGCATTAAAAGCAATGTTTCATTTCAAAAATAATAGATTCATTTTTTTCCTGGTGCCCCGAGACTGACTTTAACGTTGATTTGCTGTGCTTAGCAATGTGAAAATGCCCTGACCTTTTTTCTGGGATGCACACTTTTCAGTGTGCCCAATACTGAATTTTTGCCAATAGCCAAGATAACAAAGAATCATCAATTGCTAGTTGTTATGAGCCAAGATTTAAACTTCGTCCAAGAAGCAGATATTGGCTCTGTGTTCTCATTTACAGAAATAGAGCTTTAGCCACTGAAAAAAATCCAGGATATATAATATTAAAAAAAAAGACCTAGTCAAAACCACACCACTTTATACACTCATGCTTCTGTAAAAATGAAAACTTCCAAATATTTTTCATATTTAAAATAAAATATTTCATATCAAACATTAACTTTGGAGGAGGGTCCCCCTTTTAATTCCCAGGTATAGGTTTCAAAATGTATTAATATCCATATATGTACCTTCTTAGGAAAATGCTTTCTATGTGTAAATGTTTTATCACAGCATTTTTCTGAGACGACGCAAAGATGCAAGAGAAGTTTTTACAAAAGTCTCAGACAACCCACCCTAACATCAAAAGTCTCCTGGAAAGATTTTTTTTCTCTGCAAAAAAAAACAAAACAAAAAAACCTAGGAGAATAGGCATTCAACTCTTCGGGGTGCACTGGTTACTTCTGATCTCTATAAAGTCCCAAGAGTTGTCATTCTATGAATTAATTCACCCAGTGATTCTGCCCATAAAGAAGCTGTGACTTTCAGGCCATTCACAATATATAAAAGAGCAAAGTTCATACTCACCAAGAACACATTCCCATTAGCTAATCAGGTAACCTAACATAAATGGGCCTTCCCCAAACTCGACCATACTAAGGAGGCATAAAGTTGCATGGATGACCAAAATAACAGTTGCTTCAACATCTTGTGACTCTAATGCAATATTTTTTATTCATTGAACTTGGCCAGACCTTTTAAAAAGCACTTCCTATTCCTGTAAGATACAGTCTTCCTTGCAACTGTATTTCATCTCCAGACACACTGGTTTTCTTTGGGGGTATGGATTCCCAAGTTCATCAACACCCACTCCTGTTCACCATCGGAGAACTTACAACACAGCATGAAAGCAGAATGGAAGAACGGATAGGGATGGGTAAGAAAAGTCTCCAAATTCTTTTGCTTGACAGTAAGTTGGAGTACAATGTAATTCCTTTTGGAATGATATTTGTGAATGCTCCCAACATGTTCACAAACAGCAGAAAAGCATGATGGAAGTCTCCCCCTTATCCGTGGGCAACTATTTCGAGACCCCTGAAGGATACCTGAAATCCCCTATAGTATTCAACCTCGTATATACTGTTTTATCCTCTATGTATCTGCTCATATTAAAGACTATAAACTAGGCACAGTAAGAGGTGAACAATTTTAACTAATAATTGATGAACAGTTATAACAATTGCTCTAATAACAGTAATGTGAATGTATTCTCTCCTCAAATATCTTATTGTATATAATATATTTGGGTTGTGATAGACCAAAGGTAGCTGAAACATGGAAAGCAGATGGGGATGGGGAGATTATTTGTTCAATTGAGACTCTTCCACAGAAAGCATTTTAATAGAGTGAGAAAACCATGATTTTTTTCCACTGTAAATCTATTCCTTTAAAGTATACGTGAAGTTTGAAATGTGTACAAATTCAGAGGCTTGAGAAACTTCAAAATCCACAGATACAGAGTTTAGGACGTTGAAGGCTGAGAATCTCCCTTCTCACTTAATCCACGCTGGGTTTTGCACTCCTCACAGGTAAGTAGGCAGTGCCTAAAACAGAAGCGAAAATAGAAGCAAAAAACTTGATGTTGGAAGTTCTACCCTTAACAAAAATATTATTTAGAGACACTTTCTGTGCTAAAGTTTGCAAGTATACATTTCTCAGGAATAACAGGAACTGTTTCTAGATTTGAATTCCATCCAGAAAAGAGCAATAATGATGTCATACTCAATGTCATTTTAACATCCTGCTGTCACCCAATATAATCCACTAAGACAAGGGAAAGTCATCACAAAATGTGTCCCCAATACCAGTCCTCAATACTATTATAGAAACAGCTACTCACTGAGTCCCATGAATAATCATTTTAGTCCTTTCAGCATCCCATGAAACCAATCACCATTTTGTATAGATGAGAAAATCTAAGATTGTTAAACAACCTGTCAAATTCACCCAACTTAGCAAGTGGAGGAGGTGGCTTCTTATGCAGGTAGATACTTGACTGCCAACACCTCCCTGCTTAGATTCCCCCAAGAAGATTCTTGATCATATATGTGTGTGTATATACACATATTACTCATGTATATTATAATCACAATCATATATATGATGTTATGTATGTATATATAACACAATAAAGGCTCTGAGAAGTCTTGCAGTAAAGAACCCTGTGTCAATCACCTGATGATGATAGAGGCTATGTTTGCTCACTGAGGTGTTCTTTGAACATTGCAGGTATTCACTAAGTATTCAGTGAGTAAATGTAGTAGATAACTAAGTTAAATTATTACTATTATTATGATTATCAAACAAATGAAATTGTATTTAGATAATGTTTAAGATTATAAAGCCCTTAGGAATATCTTCAGTAAAAGTCTTAAATCTTAGGCTAAAAATAGGAATTTTAAAATTCTTTAGAAGAAACAAATGAAAGAAACGGTAAATTTATGACCAAGATATTTAAGTAGTTATAGTAGGTGATTCGTCTATTTGAGATTCAAATCCTAATTCTTTGTTAGTCACAAGTACATAAACTATGACTAGGACAATGATGATAATTATACTACATTTATTTTTATTTATGTAATTTTAATTGATTGCACATCTATATACATATATATATTACATCATTGTCTACCCTGAGGTTCTCCCATCACCTTATCACCTGTGAACCATCTTAATCTCTTGTGCCTATCCCTCCCCCTATTTTACTCCCTCCCCCTTTCTTGCTCTATGCTTCATTTTTGTAGGCAGCTTTAAACTTTTCTTGTCCATTTGTTTGTTTTCCTAAATTGTTCCTATTGCAGTTGAATGAAACAACAACTCAAAATTTGCTCGTGAAAAATAGCTTTAACCTGTGGCACTAAAAAAACTTTAATATTATAAATGGCAAATGACCTTTCATTTCATTTTGTATCATTCTCTTCATTACAATCCCTCAACAAATAGATGACAAACCTGTTATGGCCGGGACCAAAACCAGCCCCACGGAGCTGGTCTTCAAAGGAATGGAATTTACTCTGGCACACGCCTATGTAGGATGCCTTTCCGAGACCGAATCCCAAGATGCCAGCGACTGTAAGAGTAGGTTAGGAAAATCGATCATTGAAAGGTTCAGAACCTCCACCATGAATTGTCTCCCAAGACTTACTAACTGTAGTAAGTTTACTACTGAAAGAACCATGATCAGTCAATGAACACAGTACAGACAACGAAGCTCCCTATTTAAGAGGAAGGTGGGGAACTGAAGATGGCTTGATGCCCTCCATTTCCAGCTGAAGGTAGAGGGGCCAGGATGGAACAAGGTACTGTCCCAAGGGCATGCAGCCAGAGGGAGGCCCAGCTGAGGCGGCAGGAGAGGCAGGGCCTGGGGTGAGGGGGGTGCCCATCAGCAGCCCCCCACCCCCCACCTCCTGCCCTCTCTCTCTGTGTGGCAGTGATAGCTCATCTTTCCTGCAGAGAGAGAGGGGTGGAAGACCCCCTGGAGAAGGCTCCACTATGCTCCTCCTGCTGGGAATGAGGATTCAGACTGGAACTGGAATGCCTCCTCCTGGTACACACTGCTCTGGCTCTAATGCGTGGAAGAAGACAAGACTCTACTTTTGTTACTAGCAAGACTAGGTCTCGCTATTTTTGCCCATGGAACCGCAGGCTCATGTTGCCTGGGGTACCCAGCCTCAGCTTCCCAGGTAGCTGGGATTACAGGTGTGCTCCATCCCTCCTAGCTATTTTTGGGGACTAGGTCTCACTATGTTCACCCAGGTGGGTCTCCAGTGGCAATCCCCAGTCCCAGCCATACTCCATAGGCTGGCTCTTACAGGCATGTGCCACCATGCCCAACTCTACTTTTTTGAGACTAGGTCTCGCTCTGTTGCCTGGGGTAGTCCCAATCCTGCAGACTCAAGCGATCCCCAGCCTCAGCCTCCCAGGTATCTGGGATTACAGGTGTCTACCACCACTCCTGGCTGCTTTTTCGAGACCAGGTCTCACTATGTTGCCTGGGGTAGTCTCGAACTCATGAACTCAAGCAATCCCAGGCCTCTTGCCTCCCAGCCCTTGGACGACAGGCATGTGCCACCACGCCCGGCACAAGTCCACAATTTAAAAAAAAAATCACTCATCTGTTCTGTCCATGATAAAAGACAGTTTGCAAAGAGTGGCTCAGAAGAAAACAAAACCCTCCAAGAGAGTGAGCACGCAGAGACTCTGGAAGCTGGTTTGCCTCCTGCCAGGTGCTCCCAGGCAGGCTTCTGTGAATCTGCCATGTGGCGAGGGCCCTTTATCCCGGAAAATGTTGGGTAGACTAAGAACTGTCCAGTGGCAAAGAATGGAGATCGCCTTTGTGAAGGTGCCCAACAGGCAACCTGGTTAACCCGGACATAATCCCCACCGTTGCTTAAACAATGGATTTCATTTCACTTCCATGACTTACTTGCAACTTTAGGCAACGATCCGAATCTTGGATTAGATGCTAAATAACCTAAGGGTAACACAGAAATACGTCACCACACCATCATTTACTTAGATTGGTAGAGTATAAAGAAATCTTTACTGTTTAAGATATATACACATTCTTAATTTAAAGAGATGATCTTTTTTCCTTTTTTTCACTGATCTCTCTCTTACTCTCTCTCTCTCTCTCACACACACACACATTACATCATTGTCTACCCTGAGGTTCTCCCATTACCTTATCACCCATGAACCATCTTAATCTCTTGTACCCACCCCTACCCCAATTTTACCCTTCTCCCCTCTCTTGCTCTATGCTTCAGTTATGTTGGAAATTTTACATTTTTCTTGTCCAGTTGTCTGTTTTCCCTCTATCCCTTATATAAGTGAGACCATCATAAAGATATGGTCTTATAACAGTATACTATAATTCAATATATTATAATTCAATATTCGGCCACATTTAACTGTCAAAGAGTCATTTTTGGCAAGCAGCAAGTACTAGCTTTAATGTATAGGAAAAGAAACAGACAGTTCAAGATTGATTTCATCATCTCAAGGCAGAGGTGGTGTTAACTACCGAGTTCAAGGCATTTAGTCATTACCTCATCCCTTCTCAGTACAGAGTTTCATAATTCAATCAGAATTTTTAAACGAAAACATTACCTATGGTGGGCAGAATGATCACCTTGGAAAACGGTCTACATTCCCGTACCTGAAAACTGTGACTATGTTATGCTCCATGACAAAGGGAAATTAAGGTCAAAAGTGGAATGAAGTTTGTGAGTCAGACAACTTTAAAATAGGGAGACGATCCTGGATTATTTAGACTGGCCAAATGTCATCCCAAGGCCCCTTCAATGTGGCAGAAAGAACAGGAGACACACCAGAGAGATTACACAGATACTTGGGTCAATGCTTGGGTTTCAGCTTCACTTCTTTCCTTCCCAGGTACTCTGTGCAGGAGACAACCTGTCTAACCACATACTGGGAGACCCAGGGACTCTGGTCTAGAGAAAGACCCTGTATTAGTTTCCTGTGGCTACCATAAGCAATAACCACAAACTTAGTGGCTTAGAACACCACAATTTATAGCTCTACAGTTCTGAAGATCAGAGGGTAAAGATGGATCTCCCTGAATGTCTCAGTCTGGGATGTTGTGCAAAATTACCACAAATTGGACAGTTCATAAACAACAGAAGTTTATTTATAACAGTTGTGGAAGCTGAAGACCAAGGTCAGACTCAGTATGGTCAGATGAGGGTCACAGACCTCCTTGTGGCATCTCTTGATAGAAGGGGCTGGCTAGTTTTTTAAAAGTTCACTAATCCCATTCATGAGGGCTCCACCCCAATGACCTAATAACCTTTCAAGAGCCCTATAGTCTAATACCATCAGCTTGCCAGTTAGAAGTGTGTGTGTGGGAAGAGGGGTGGGAGGAAAGGGAGAGACTCAAAGATTCAGACCATAGTATAGCACCAGGCTAAAATCAAGGAATCAGCAAGGCTGCATTTCTTTCTGGAGGCCCTTGGATTTCTTGCCTTTCCAGCTTCTAGGATCCATCCCCATTCTCTGATCCACAGCCCCTTCCTCCACCTTCAGGAGAGGAATGCTGAGTGGGTCTCATGTTTCCATCTCTCTGGTTCTACAAACTGTTTCACTTTTAAGGATACTTTGGAGTATGTCAGGTGCAAATGAATAATCTAGAATAGTCTCACTTTTTTTAGGGTCAGTTGATTAACAACCCTAATCCCATCTGCAACTTTAATTTCCCTTTGCCAAGTAACCTCATATATTCAGCCACTAGGGATCAGGGCATCTTGGATGGGGAACAGGGGACTCAGGTTGAATAGGCCTGAGTAGAAACAAACACCCGCACAAATAAATCCTTCACCAGAACATAAATGCCAAGCACAAAAGCACTGCCCCAAGAGCAATAAAAACAGGACTCTTAAACTATTGAGCAAATACAGACTCTTACCTTGGTAGACTAGTCCTTGGGTGACCAGCATGCTTACAAGAGAAAAAGGCAGAGCTGTAAAGCAAAAATGCCCTTCAATATTGGTCTTTTAGGACACAGTGCCTCATCTAGAAGTCAAGGAGACTTGGCCAAGCCTTTTACTTACCTTGGCAATGGGTTTTCGCTCATTTCTTATTTTACTTATTCAACAAACATTGACCACAGGTACTGCGTGGAGAATTTTCTGCCCCTGGCAGACAGCCTGATAATAAACGTCATTCATCAGACAGAACATCCACCCCATGTTACTCCCTCTCTGGCCTCCATTTTTACTGGATGCCCACAGCACAGCAGAGCCTCATCACTGTGCACAACACAGCCTCTGACTGTGCATACAGTTGGTTGCTGGTGTGACAGTTGACTTAATCATCCACATGGTCCTCCCTCTCCACTGAGGATGGACTCCAAGGCTTCCAGTAGCTGACCAAAACCATGAACAGCAGCAAGACCTTTATAAAGTGTGTTTTTAAGCTATGTGAAAGTGATCTTCTCCCAAAATATCTCATCATCTACGATAATTCTGGATCACAGCTGACCATGGTAATGGAAATGGCAGAAAGTCAAAACTGAGGATGGTGGGAGGGGAGGGATGAAGGTGCATTGAAAATGTCACTCTTATATCACTAAAAGAGTACCATTAAACTTCAGCATGTCCTCTGTAGACTAGTTCCTGGCTTTTTTCTTTTATGGCATTTTGTTCCATGAAAATAGTATAGATGCATTACACAGAGATGATGATTATATAAACTACTGATTGTGCTTCCATCTTGAAATCTCTGTTTTCCCATTATCATAATAGAAGTTCTGTCTATGTACCAGAAAATCGCAATCATGCTAAACATGGGTGATGTTTACCAATGATTTTTATTTTTTTACTTTTTCTAGAGACTAGGTCTCACTATGTTGCCCGGGATAGTCTCGAAACCGTGGACTCACCTAGGCTCAAGCTCCCAGGTAGCTGGGATTATAGGCATGCTCCACCACGCCTGGCTTAACTATGATTCTTAATGCAGGCACAGAAACAGGTTCTGGTATTGTCAGCAGATGTCAAATGACTTCTTCCAAAACAGAGAGCAGGGATGAATCTCTAATTCTTCCTAGCAACTGAGACTAATCAAATAGCAACTGATTTTTTTTTCATTCCTATGTACTTGATGGTAGGCAAATGTTCTTACAGAAATGATAATATACCAGAGTTTGATGAAATTATTCATAGTTTGTCAGAAAAGACGGAAGCACAATCAGTAATCATGGTATATATAATAATTATCTCTGTGTAATGCATCTATACTATTAATCACAGTCATACATAATGAATACCAATTTCTAAAGGATGTTACTTCCAAAGTAACGGATCCTGAATTAGAATGATTTGAGAAATCAAAATGATTATTTCAAAGGATAAACTAGCCCTACTTCAACACAATTAGAAAACATTGGAACTGTATCTATAGATTCTGTTAGGATATTTTCAAATGACAGACTTTTTTAATTGGAAGAAAACTTAAGGCACAGTTTGAATAGAAACACTTGACTTACATAAGACAGACCTAGAAAGAAGAAGGACAGGTTATTTCATAGACATTGCCAGAAGAGTATTAATGGAACACTTCTATTTTCATTCATTCAAATGCTGAATAGATATTTTTTATGTGGGAAATACTGCTTGGTTCTCAGCTGAATCAATGACTGTGACATTATTTCTGAATGGCACAAGGTTAGAGTTGAATGGAATTTAGGAATCTGTCTACTCTATGAAGAAATTCTAAATAACTCTCTTGGTTCACGTTCTCTTAGAAGAAAGGGGGCAGTTGTGCCTTATTGCTAAGTGGGGTAAACTACTCCCTAATTATATACAACCCCTGCCTGCAAGAGCATCTCAACATAGATTCAAACTCTCAACAGTCCTAGAGATCAAAGTTCTCCAGGAAGTTACATAACACTGCTGCTTAAAAATAAATCATGGCTACGATTCTAATATACGTAGACAGTTTCTTGCGGCAAATAAAATGCTAACAGACATTAAGAGGCTGCCATTACCTCTCTTCCAGAAACTTTCTTCTTGGCATTCTCGGATGATCTTAGCAATCTCCCCTCTATGAATGTGCAGTTTTGATTTTGGACAAAACAGAAGGCTCTGGAAAGGAAATGACAGGATGAGGTGATGGAAATCATCAACAAAGCATCCATTCCCTTTTCTCTGGAGGCAGGCAGGGAGAAGTCTCTGTCACATGGCCTGCATCTGGCACAGACTCCCAGCAAGGGTGCCTGGCCATGCTTGGAATGCTGGGAATGCTGAATGGACTCAGGTGTGGGGGGAATCCTAGCAGGAGAAGCAAAGAGTGTTTTATTTATTTATTTTTATTTTTGAGACTAGGTCTTGCTATGTTGCCCCCGGTAGTCTCGAACCTGTGAACTCAAGTGATCCCTGGCCTCTTGCCTCCCAGTGCTTGGATTACAGGCATGTGCCACTACGCCCGGCTCTAAGAGTGTTTTATTGACTAAAGACCATGGAGGAATGATCTGAGCAGAATCCATCACGGCTTCAGCCTCTGAGCTTCTGGCCAGGAAGTTCATCACCCCTGCAATGCGCCTTACCCCTTATGCTGCTGGTCTCCTTGAGACCAATTCAGTGTTGCTTCCTAGGTGAATGGAGAGTTTTCCCCACAGCACAGGTTACACTGCTAGGGTTGTACTCCGAGCACTGTATGACATCTATTAGAGATCTGTATTTACCTACTCCTATACTTTTGCACACATTTTTAGGCAATATTTTGTTGTCTTATTTCATCATGAGTTGCTCTTTTTTTAAGGTAATTTCCCAACTTGACAGCTAATTTTTAATACTTTTTTTTTTTTTTTTTGGAGACTAGGTCTCACTATTTTTGCCCGTGGAACCGCAGGCTCTCGTTGCCCGGGGTACCACGGACTCAAGCAATCCCCAGCCTCAGCTTCCCAGGTAGCTGGGATTACAGGCGTGCACCACCATGCCCAGCTATTTTTTTTTGGAACTAGGTCTCGCTACGGGCCCCAGACGGGACTCAAACCACGATCCCTAGCCCCGGCTGCTTCATAGGCTGAAGCTTACAGCCATGAGCCACTGTGCCCGGCCCTAATTATTATTACATTTATAAGAAGCCTAAACATAACTTCTGGTGCAATTGTTGATACAGTTAGTATTATTTTCCTAGTTCTACATTTTTAAAAAATATGCTGCTAAGCAACAATCTGGTCTAATTCCTGTATTTTATGAGCCTTCCTTCTCTGTAGGAATGTACATATTATAACCTTACTCTTCTCGCGATGGCCTCCTCGCTTTCCTCTCACCATCCATGTTTTCCATCACCACCACTCTGCAGGTTTAGTGCTTTGCATGTGTGTGTCATGTAGAAAGTTCACTGTTTTGGGTAAATGCATTCTTTTCAATGGAAATGTTTTTGTTTTATGCATTTCATTTTCAAAAATATTTTCAACTCAATTCTGTGCTTTTAAGATCCACCCCTGCATGTCTATCCATCCCCTACTGCTGAGGGCTGCCTGATTCTCAGGGCTGCCTCCAAGTCCCCATCACCATTGGTTCTTTTTCAAGTCTGTGAGAACATTTTCCAGATCTATATCTGGAAGAAAAATGCAGGACGCAAGTGCCCCACTTTGACAAAGTCTTGCCGGACAGCTGTCTTCAGTGGCTGCACCAGTTTGCACTCTCACCAGTGGTGTCTAAATGTGCCTCAAAACCTGCAAAGCCTAAATAAGAGCTCATGAAGCTAGATTCCTGGTTGGCCAAAGAACTATTTTTATTACACTTGGCATGACTGTTTTCTTAATGCGGACAATCTAGTAGGCAGGAGGCAACATTTTGTTGTCCTATTTCACTTTCTGATAACTCATGTGTGAGCATCTCTACATGTTCTTCAGCCTCAATGTGTTTCTCCTGTGGTGTTGAGGCAATCCATCGCTGGGCTGGGGTATAAGCTTTTGTTATAGATGAGTTCATCAGTTATTCTATTGTGGTATATAGGTAATATTTACCATTTTAATGATGTTAAAGTATACAGTCCAAAGCATTAGGTATATTCAAAATGCTGTGCAGCTATTACCATGATTAGTGCCAGAAATTTTTCATCACCCCTTAAGGAAACTCTATATCCTGTCTGCATCTTCTACTTTTCCTAACTCCCCTAGGAACTGGAAAAGTGCTTCTGTCTTGGTGGATTTGCTTATTGTTTTATTTTCTATTATGTATATATTTTAAATTGATTGCACACACACACATATATACACCACACACACACACATACATTACATCATTGCTTACCACAAGGTTCTCCAACCACCTTATCACCTGTGAACCATCTTATTCTCTTGTGCCCATCCCTCCTCCAATTTTACCCTCCTCTCCCTCTCTTGCTCTATGCTTCAGTTCTGTTGGCAGTTTTAAATTTTTCTTGTCTGTCTGTCTGTTTTTCCTATATCCCTCATAAAAGCGAGACCATCCCATAGTTCTCTTTTTCTTTCTGGCTTATTTCCACTAACATGATTCCCTCTAGTTGCATTCATGTTGCTGCTGGATTTGCTTATTCTGGGTATTTCATATAAATGGCAAAATATAATAGGTGATCTTTTGTGGCTGGCTTCTTTTTCAAGGTGTTTTCAAGGTTCATTTATGTTACAGCATGAATTGGAATTCCTTTTGATGACTCAGTAATATTCTATTGTTTGACCATTCATCCACTGATGAGCATGATGAGTGTCTGGCTGTTTCTACCTTTTCGCTATTGTGAGTAGAGCTGCTACAAGCTTTTGTCTGAACACCTGTTTTCAATTCTGCTGAGGCATATGGTAATTCTATATTTACCATATTAAGGAGCTGTCCAACTATTTTCCACAGTGACTACTCCATTTTACAAGCCCACTGACAATACAGGAAGGTTCCAATTTCTCCACATGCTCGTCAACACTCATTATTTTCTGTTTTGTCTTTGTTTTTAATTATGCCATGCTAGTGGGTTTGAAATGGGGTTTTATTGTGGTTTTGATCTGCATTACTCTAATGTCAACACACTAAGCATCTTTTTCATTTGCTTATTGGTCCTTTATTTATTTATCTATTTATTTATTTTTGAGACTAGGTCTCACTATGTTTCCTGGGGTAGTCACCATCCTGCGGACTCGAGCAATCCCCAGCCTCAGCCTCCCAGGTAGCTGGGATTATAGGCGCCCACCACCACACCCGGCTGCTTTTTTTTTCAAGGCCAGGTCTCACTTTGTTGCCCAGGGTAGTCTTGAAACTGTGAACTCAAGGGATACCCAGGCCTCTTGCCTCCCAGTGCTTGGATTACAGGCATGTGACACCACACCCAGCCTTATTGGTCCTTTATAAATTTTTCTTTGGCGACATACCTACTCAAATCCTCTACCTGCTCTTTAATTGGGTTGTTTTGCTGTTGTTGAGTTGCAAGAGCTCTTTATATTCTGAATACTAGACCCTTTTCTGTATAATTTACTATCTTTCCCATACTGTGAGTGGTTAATAGGTTTGAAACAATGCATTTTATTTAATCTGTTTTTTACTATAATATCACATTTTTGTGACTTTTATATATGTCCTCTGCCATGTATCATTTTTCTTTTAGTGTTTTCCTTGTATGCATGCAGTTCTGTGGCTACTGAAGTTCACCCCACTGATTTCACCATGGTTCCTTTTGGGACTCTGGTTTGTCATAGATGTCAATGGTGGGTGAGGGCTGCCATCTTTTGTATACTTCCCCATAAGCCAGGGCTGTTGGACATGCAGGAGAACAGGGAGGAAGATGCCTATATTTTCACAGCTCTCACACAACCCAAGCAGGCCAGCTCATCTTCTTTCACTACAGCCTCTACAGCACAAGGAGGAGGTCAGGCTGAGTCACAGCTACAGGAGGTGCTGGCTTCACGCTATGATTACCTTAGTTCCTTGGCAAGCTCTCCTCTCACGCTCAGTCTAAATATCTCTTCTTGATCCTGGGTGTGGTTATGGCAGAAACAAGGAACACTTCCCTCCCTCCTTTCCCCACAAAGATAATTCAGCTCAGGCACCCCAACAACCACTGTTTCTGTCAGTCCTGCTCTTAAGGTTGAAGTTCTCACAAAGTCTTCTCAGAGGAGTTCTGGTTACCTAATCATCCTTTTTTGTGGAGCCATAATTTTTTTTTTTTAGTCATAAATGTTTTATGCCTCTTGATTTCACAGAAGCAGCTCAGGTGTCTACATTCTTCTACCTCTGACTGGGTATCATTTCTCTGTTAGTCTCAAACTTCTTAAATATCTCTTCCTCTATAAACTATTTTTAGTTGGAAAAGTTGATCCCAGAGAACATGAACTCCATTTACTCATCACAATATTGTATTTTATACTTCATATAGGGTTATATTTTGATATAGTTTTAATTAATATTTTAATATATTTAATTTTTTGGTATCCATTTGATAATGCTGTATTTCTTTATTTATCTGTCCTGGGAATACATAATATTCACTTTCAGGGAGTTGTAAAGTAGTACCCATGTTAATTACTGGGTCCTCAATCTAATGGCTAATTTAATAGTTAAGAACACAGGTGGTATATTATATATCAACCTTGGAAGCACAAACGCAAAAGCAAGTAAGATGTGCCACTCTGTTTAATTCAATTATAATTTAGATTCCTGCTAAAGGAATCTCTTTGGTCACTGAGATCCGATGTGACAGTTAGTTGAGTTGGATTCTAAACAGGGAAGGATCAGGAAAGGATTGTGCAAATAAAAATTGTAAAGATTCCTTTGCAAGGCAGTTTCAACACACTACCCACCCCTTCCCACTTTTCCTGAACTCATCCAACAAAGGGTCAGATTGAAAAAAGTAAGATGACAAGGATGAGTTATAAGGAAAGATTGGTAAGATGGCCCTCTTTAGATGGCAGGCCTCCAAATTAAAAACATACCTGCTTGGGAACGGGAAACCATGAGAGAGGAGAGGAGCTGGACCAACCACCTGTTGGAGTCTGTTCCCACCAGGGAACTGACCATGGCTGGGAGTTGGGCTCCCAACACCGGATGCCAGAACTATAGGCACAGAAGCAGCACCATGGGACAGACATCGGACGAGACAGCCAGCATGAAAGAGGAGGTATGGATCCCAGTGACCACATGTGTCTGGGGAAAAGGGGACCATCTCTTCCACCATAGGAAGCCTGAATCAAAAAGCCTGAAAAACCACACCACACACCTGCCCTAGAAGAGGTTCCTGATGTGCTCAACCTGGCTACGGCCTCAGAGTTATTGCTGGAGAACTGAGCAGCCTGGTTTGCCATGTCTGGCAGTGAGAGGGGAGGAGTCAGAGTGACTGGAGGGGGAAGGAAAAAAAGGGGGAGAGAGTGGGCCATACCTAAGGAGATCAATAACTATACAAATACAACCAATGTGGTATGAAAATAAGAAAATAATAATAATAATAATTTTTTAAAAAGAAATACCTGCTTGTTTGGTGGTGGCAAGTGGGGACCTTTTTCTGGGTTTCCGTGAGTAGACACTGAAGCCATGATGACCTGGGCTTTGCTTTCCTGCTGCTTAATCACAGGCTCAGCGTCTAGGAGGAGCAGAAGACAGTCACTGTGGAAGAGTTCAGTGTTCCACGAACGCTATAAACACCCTTGGCATCAATCGATTTGGGAAATTTATTTTTATTTTGTCACCAGTCTTGATCTTCTTTTCTAACACTCCTCTCCCACCAGCACACACAAATGAACACATACAGGTTGCCATTTCACATTCAGTGTGGAGCAAAATGTCACATGGCACATAGTTATTTTACTACATACAGAGTTCCTTGGGAAATGTCTCAACGCGTTACAAGGTTATTAACCACAAGAATCTTTCCTGAGTGTCTATTATGTGCCAAGCTGAGGTATATACAAAGAAGGAGAAGACAAAATCCGTGCTAAAGGCCCTCACAGTCTAAAGGGGAAAGAGGACAAATCAGCAGTTACCAGTGTGCAAAAAGCTGCCCCGGGCGCCCCAGCTACCAAGGAGGGAGGGACTGGACTTTTGCCCTTTCAAGAGGATTTGAGGAGGGTGGATGCAGCAAGTAAGGTGGTGGAGTGATGCCCCCAGGGAACTGAAGCCACCTCAACCAAAACCCTCAGAAGGACACAAATGAGAAATTTGGGGCTTGAAAATGTTGGGTTTGGGTGCCTGTGGCACACGCACTGGAATTAGCCAGCGAGGATTAGAATATTGGACAATTTGGGTCTGGCCTGACAGATCAGGGGTTGGTTGGACAGATGAATTTGGGGTTTGCTATCATAGACATGACATGTAAAGCAAAGAACACGAATAAAAGTGTAGAAGAGGATTGAAGAACCTACCTACTAGGCTAAGGAAAGACGGATGAGAAGAGGGAAAAATCAATCAAGCTAAGGAAAAGACTGCGAAGGACTACAAAGAGGGCATTTTGAAGGAGGGAATGAATTACCAGTGTCACAAGGCTGGGGAAGTGGTGGGCATATGCTAGGTGGGTTATGAGCCCGTTGGTCCCACCCCCAGTGGTTTCTGGACTCTGCAACCCTGAACTTCAACATACTACTGATTTCCTGGCACCATACATCCTACGAATAATTCTGTTTCCCATTAAAATGCCACGTGTGGGATGCCAGGGCGAAACCAAGTTTCACCCTAAGAGTCCAACCCTATTGTAGGGCTACCTAACAGAGCGAAATCCTGGTATCAGAGTTCAGAGCCTGAGTCCATGTTAGCCTTTTGCTTTGGGGTCACTTGACAAGTCTCTCCTGTTAAGTGGGGGTGGTAGGCGCAGCCACCTTGAGAGACTTGCAAGGATGAGGGATGGAGCAAGGGATGAGAATGGGGGAATCCCTGACGCTTTGCACCCAGAACAGAGAGTACACGTATCACCGGCACCTAGGGCACCCTATTTCCCGAGGGCTCCCAGAAAGTCTTTGCTCACCTAAGGTTAGAGTAGATTACATTTGCTTAATCAGGAGTTAAGCGGTGACCCCAGATCAGGAAGGGGCAACCAGAACTCAGCTTTGGGGGTGTTCCCTCCACCCCATTAATCACCAGCCCACACATAAGTAAGTCTTCCCAGTCTAGCTCCCACCCTGAAGCTAGCCCTGGGATGGGGTTCCTCTGCCTCTTCAGTGCTGGAGGCAGGGGGGATCAGGGGCAGGAGTGCTGACAGAGGGGCCAGTGGAAAGTGGGGGGCAGTAGGATGGTGGGAGGCGGGTGAAGGGAAGGGCAGCAGAGCGGCCGCAGCACTTTCTGGAAAGCCCAAACCTGCACGCAGGAATCTGGAGCCATGCCCCACCAGACAGCCGGGAGACTCCCTCCCCCAGGCACCCCCCAGCACCCCCTCTCCCCCGCAACCCCCATCTTTGAGGGATCACTGCCAGCCCGAGCAGACAGGGTGGGGTGGGGTGAGGTGGGGTGGGGGGTGGAGTGAAGGGGTGGGGGAGCCCCCAGGCGGCCGGCTGCGCAGGGTCCCCAGGACCCCGGAAGTAAAGCAGACAGAGACGGCCACCCCACTTCCTCGCCCTGCTCCCCGCCCCCAGTGTCACCGCGCGGGCTCACCTGCAGGGTGGGGGCAGCCTCGCCGGCCTTGACCCCCGCCAGCCGAGCCCGGCGCTCTCTGCAGCAGCGGCAACGCACCCGCCTCCCCCAGACCCCCCCTGAACCCGCGGCCCCCCTCGGCACCGCCGGCCCTCACCTCGCTTCCCCGGAGCCAGCTCCTACCTTCTCCTTCCTCCTCTCGCTCCGCCCCTGGCGTGCGATCCTTGCTTCCTCACTCGCCCAAGTCACGCAACAAGTGCACCCCCGCCCGTTCCCCGTGGGTGGCAAGCCCGCCCACACCCAGGGCTCAGGCTGCAGCCCGCCCCTCGCCGCGACCCCTCGCGCACACCCCAGCCACCTGCTGGAGTCCCTCCTCGGGCTGCAAGAGCCACGGGCGTCCATCGAGCGCCCAGGCGTCGGCGCTCTCCCGGGCCTGCACCCCTGCCCCGGACGGCCACCCATAGCCCGAGGCCCACGGGCTGTCCCAAGCGCCCCCGGGAGCCCCGAGGACAGGGCAGGCCCGCCGGAGCCCGAGGCGCCAGGCTGCTCGTTCTGTGCGCATGCCAGCCTGCCGGCCCTGCCAGCCCGACTTGGGGTCCCCTGGGGCTGCAGTACCTGCGCGGGTCCCAGGGCTGGGCTGGGAGTGTGGAGGGCGCTCAGCTGGCAGCGGCGGGGGCGGGGGCCACGCAGGAAGGCTCTCCTGACCTTCCGCAGTCCTCCGGGTTCTCTGCTCTGGCCTCGCTCGGCGCCCCCAGGAACCCCAGAGGAAGTGGACTTCCTCGCTGGTCCCTCCGTGGGGGGGGGGGCGCCCACAACGGCCACCTGTTCATCGCACCCCCCCCCCGGAAACATCCACGCAGTTCTCCCCTCGGTCTTTTCTTTCTATTTCTTTTCTATTTTGGGGGGGACCAGGTCTCGCTAGTTTTGCCCGTGGAACCGCAGGCTCACGTTGCCCGGGCTACCACAGACTCAATCAATCCCCAGCCTCAGCTTCCCAGGTAGCTGGGATTACAGGCGCACGCCACCATG
>PVHY01007201.1:43464-69158 GCA_004024945.1 Uropsilus gracilis
CACCCCCCTCAACCTACAGCTGGTCTCCCCTTCTTCCTTTTCCCTGTATTATGTCCTGCTGTTCAGTGATTTTGAACTTAAGTTCAGGGCACATGTCAATAGTTGCTGTGATCTAGTTTTTTTTTTTTTTTTTTGAGACCAGGTCTTGCTGTGTTACGGGGGTAGTCTCAAACCCGTGAACCCAAGCGATTCCTAGCCTGAGCCTCCCAAGACTGGGATTATAGACGTGCGCCACCATGCCTGGCCCTTGTTATCTAGTTCTTAGTGTCCTTCTGTAGCAAGCCTGTCTCTCTGCTTCACGTAATCTTCAACAAGAGATGGCCTGTTCTGTTCACTGCTCTAACTTAGCTGCTCAGCGATGGGAAGCACTTCAGTAAATATTTGCTGAAAAAGCAGAGGAATGCATGAATGGGAGCTGTGTTCAGAGACCCTCTTTGCTAGGAGGACCGTTCTTGTTTTGTAGAACCCATGTTCCCCGGAAGGTTCCCAGACGTTTCTCCAAGAGAAGGACGGATTTCTTTCCATTCCCTTTCCCTTTGCAAGTGAAAGGGATAAAATTGCTGACTTTTGCATTGCCATACCTAAAGTCAGAAGACCTGACCACCAATTTGCAGTCTGAAAGAAACAGCTTTCTAATTGGTTTTGTGATAAAAATGAACAGACTTCCATTAGGTCAGAGTCTAATGTGAAATAGAGCCTTCAAACACTCTGTCCTTTCTTATCTCTCTAGTATAAAGTCTGTTCTGACCCTCATTTCTAGAATGTTCCAAGTCATCATCTTGAGTAACTAGAAGTCAACACAGGCAATGTGCATAGATTATAGGAATTCATTACTTGGAATTTTGGGACAAATCAAATGTACCCAGATATTGTTCTAGGCATTTTCAGAGAAAAAGCATGGGTCCTTCCCAACAAAAGACTGATCATTTCCTAAAGGATTAGAATAAGTAAATATATTGGGTTCTACAATTGCACAGCAGGAAACAGAACCTTTTTTAGTTCTGCTTTATCACCTAACTGGGCCTGGGCTTCATGAGTACAAAGAGATTATCACTGGCAGTCAACAGAGTGGCTGATTCAATCAAAAAAGACAAATTGGATGCATTTGTGATAACATGCGTAGACCTAGGAGGAATCATGCTGGCGGAAATAAGCTAGAGAGAAAAAGAGAAATACTGGATGACCTCACCTATATGTGAGAGAGAAGGAAAACAAACAAAAGGATAAGGAAAACTTAAAACCAACAAGCTGTCAGCGGAACTGAAGCATAGAGCAAGGGAGGGGGAGGGGGGCAAAGTCAGGGGAGGGGTGGACACGAGATTAAGATGATGATTCACAGGTGACAAGGTGGTGGGAGAACCTCAGGGTAGACAATGATGTAATCAATATACGTGTGTGTGCGCGCGTGCACGCGCAATCAATCTAAAAAATAAATAAAAGGAATATATAGTTCAAAAAAAAAAAAGAAAGAAAAAGAAAAGTGGCTGATTCAGAGCATCTGCATGTTCACAGTGAGCTCCTGCTTCAGCTGTTTCCACGGCCTGCTTCCTCCTCAGACAAGGCCCAGACTCACTACTGTGGCCAGCAGGATTTAGCTCCTGACGGCTCCTCCAGCTCTTCTGCCTTGGGCTCTCCTTGGATCCTACGGGTGCTGACGATTTTAGTGGGAATCAGCCTCCCGGTTCTCCCAGCCATTTCTCCCTCATTCTTAAAGACCCACAGCAGGAGTCACTTCATCTTGGCAGCCCGCCTGCCTGGAGTTTCCCTTCCCACTTCCCGTGCCCCCGTTGTTTCCTGCAGTGGATGCCAATTAGATCGGTAGATTGGTGTGTGTCTCTCTACAGATCTATATTTATAATGCACCTCTAGCTACATGCATGCATGCATGTATGTATACACACGTATATGCATGCATGTATGCCCCCCCACCCCCGGTTCTTCTGAGACTCTATAAACACACACCAGTTGACATCCTCCAGATTAGCAGGAGAAAAAGACCAAATTTAATTTAATGGGGAATTTTCATGGCAGTAGATTGTGAAATAAATGGGGCAAATGGGGGGGGGTGGGGGAGGTTATATCCCCTGAGAAGGGGCTTGAAGTATCAAGAAGAAAGGAGGGGATTTCATCTGATAAGGAGGGGATGGCTTCATTAGACAAAGCCTGTCTCAAGGGGTTCTTGTGCCTTATGGTAGGTTTCTTTCCTAGAAGTTGTTCTGGAGAGATCCCTAAATTTAGGTAATCTTCAGTCTTTCTGTAAAGTGACAGTCTCCCCTCAGGTTCAAATGGCTTCAGTTGACTCTATTTCCATATACTTGGGTGTCACATTTTGGAAAAGGCCTATTCTAGATAGCTCTAGAAAAGTCTAGCTGAGTCTTTTGGGAGATGAGCCTACATAAATAAATTGAGGCAGGGGAGGGAGAAATCAGGGAAGGGATGAGCACAAGAAGATAAGATGAAGGTTCACGGGTGATGGGGACACACACACGCATAAGCTTAAACATGTAAACAGCAAAAATAACGAAATAAATAAATTGATTATTTATTCGTAACTAACAGTGTTAGAGGAGGAGTCAGGCACACCTCTGCTCTGACTTCACCTTTGAACTCCAACCCCACAGCAGGCCTATGACGAAGGTGCCAGTCAGGTCACATCGCCAGGAGCTGACAGAATCAGTATTTGAATCCAGGCTCGAGAGGCTTCTGAGCAATGCCACTCTGATGCCCCTTCCTGTCACCACACTCATTCATTGTTGCGCCTTCTTCACTGTGAGGTCAGGGAAGAGATTGTTCAGTAACTGGAGCATTGCATGAATTCAGGAATGAATAAATGAATTTAATAAGGCGCAACCCAGAACATGAATAATACATGGTCCTTTATTTCAAGGAACTCACAGTCTCTTTTATCCCTCACCTCCCTCCTTCCTTCCTCCCTTCCTTCCTTATGAAAATAGTTTCAGGCTCCTTTTAAAGAGCTTGAGTAATGGTTGCTATTATTCCAACTGCATGTGGAAGAAAATGAAGCCTCGGGAAGTTAAGTAAGGAGGCCAAGGTCAGGACTGGGAATTGGTTCTGTGAGCATTCAGACTCAGTGGTCTGGCTCCAGCCTTGGGCATCTGTGTGTGTCTCCTGTCGTCCCCTTGGACAGAAGAGACATATACACGGATGCAGGAGACAGGAATAGGTACTTGGGCAGTGAGGGAGGGAGAGGGGCCCTCTTAGCAGTTTGCTGACCTTTGGATAAGTAGATAATGACCCCTTAGAGACAGCCAGAGAGCGAGCCAGCCAGCCAGGCAACGTAGCTGGTGGGAGGGCAGGCTTTGGAAGGGAGGGGCAGGCTGGATCAAAAACAAAATGTGCGCGGGACCCGGTGGCGAGTGCCTGTAAATGACAGCCTATGACGCTATCATGCAAATGACGGCTGGGATTGGGGATCATGATTCGAGTCCCGCTGGGGGCAATGTAGCGAGACCTAGTTCCAAAAATATAGCTGGGCGTGGTGGCCTGTAATCCCAGCTCCCTGGGAGGCTGAGGCTGGGAATCACTTGAGTCCGTGGTACCCCGGGCAACGTGAGCCTGGGGTTCCACGGGCAAAAATAGCGAAACCTAGTCTCAGAAAAAACAAAACCAAAATGCTGGTGAGACTCTAACCACAGGCACTGGATGCTCCCAACCGCATCTCTCCTGCTGGGTAAGATGGGCTCCGACTGGTTTCCTGGGGGAGGGCACTCCTGAGGGTGATGGGGTCTCCGAGGGACTGGTGAGCCTCACCCTCCTGCCACCCTTGTCCTTGTCCCAGGCCTCGGCTTGCCATCAGCCCAGCTCTGCGAGAGGCCGTGTAAACCACAGCATCTCGTAAGTCACTCATGGCCCCTCCGAGGAATAAAGAACGTCAAGTCTCTCTAAGCGGAGCCGCTGGGTTGAAATGAGGTGCCACGTAAAGACGGAAGACAGCCTCTGCTCTCCTCTACGAACTGGCACCGCCGCCGGAGAGGCTGCCAGGCTCTCAGCTTGAGCTCTCGGGCCATCACCCAGAGCTGGGGCGGCTGAGGTTCATCTGGTTCATCTGGACCCGGAGCGGGTCCACAAGCCTAATTTTGACCCAAATGAGGAAAATGTGAAACACGCTGCGTGTACGGATTTGGCTGTGCCTCCAAAATGAAGAGGAAGGTGCAAAGATTTCCCATACTCCTTCTTGCCCCACTCACGCCATCTTGCCTAGTATCAATACCCCCCCCACTAGAGTGGTTATTTGTGATCAATGATGACGGAGCATTGGCACGTAAAACTACCCAGAGTGCATTGCATTCACTGTTGATGTTAAACCCGCTGCAGGTTTCGACAAATGCATCACACCTATCTGCCATTATCGTATCAAACAGAGTCATTTCGTTGCCCTAAACATCCTAAAGATGCCCATAATAGACATCCTGGAGGTAAATTCAGTACTTGACTCTTTCCACAGCCTAAGACATGTCAAAGCCTTTGGGAAAACAAAAACCAAAATCAGAACGCTTCTGCTGTAGCAGGGAGATTGGTGGTCGAGCAGAGCCCATTGTATCTTGTGGCAGATACTTTGAATTCATACCAAGAATGTGTTGATGTCAGGATACAAAAACAGTCATTTAAAAGGACACCTGGACTCAGATGTTTATTGCAGCGCTCTTTACAATCGCCAGAATAGGGAAACAACCCCAATGCCCCAGAACAGATGAATGGGTCAGAAAGTTGTGGTATATGTGCACAATGGAATATTATTCATCAATCAAATCAAAACAAAACAAACTTAGATTACTTGATTTAACATGGATGGAGCTAGAAGGAATCACCTTCGCAGAAATAAGCCAGAAAGAAAAAGACAGATATTGGACTGGTGTCACTTATATGAGGGGTAGAGGGAAAACAAACAAATGGACAAGAAAAACGTAAAACTGTCAGCATAATTGCAAAGAGCAAGAGAGGGGAAGGAGGGCAAAATCAGGGGAGGGATGGGCACAAGAGATTAAGATGGTTCATGGGTGATAAGGTGGTGGGAGAACCTTGAGGTAGACAATGATGTAAAATATATGTATTTTTATATATGTATATACAGTATCTATATGTGCAATCAATTAAAAACAAAAACAAAGAAAGAATGCATTGATGTCTTGGTGTCATCATCTCTATTCCAGTGTCTGTCACCAGTGTGGTCTCCCTGTTCAGCCAGAAGCAGGGTCAGACAAAAGCAATTTTATCTTCTGGTGAGAAAATCCAAGCACAGCTATAGCTCCTTGCAGGACATAATTGCATCTTAGAAGAAAGGCATATTAGTCTTGATTGAATAGATAGACACGGGGTAAAATTTATATTTTATAGTATGTATGGAAAGTCTTACTTTTTCAATCCACTGTGACTGACTTCCCATTCGTTTATAACACTATACTTTTATAACACTATACACAGCTTCCTATCCTGATGTGTGCATGTGTTATTACACTATCACATTGGTCTCTCTTTACCCCCTTCCCCTTTTTTCTTTGGAAACCATTGCATTTTTCAGCATGAGAATTATTTTTGCTGTGTTTTGCTGATTTGTTTTCTTTGGTTAGTTATCTTCCACATATGAGTGAGACCACCTGGTTATTATCTTTCATTTTCTGAATGATTTCATTTAGTGTAATCACCTCATTTTAGTTTCATCCAAGTTTTTTATTTTTTTCCAAGCTTTTTCAAAAGGCATGATTCATCCTTCTTAACAACTGAGTAGTATTCCATCAGACATGTGTATCACACTTTCCTGACTCAATGTCAATGAGTATTTAGGTTGATTCCATGTATTAGCTATTGTGAATATTGCTGCCATGAACATAAGGGTACGTATATATTTTCAAATTAGTGTTTTTATAATATTTGGATAAATACCTAGAGGAGGTATTGTTGGATTGTATGGGACTTCCATCTATAGTTTTTAAAGACTCCATACATTTTCTGCAAAGACACATCAATCTACATGGCCATCAACAGTGGATGAGAATTCCTTTTTTGCCACACCCTAACCAAGACTTATTTTCTCCAGTCTTTTGACATGGGGCATTCTTAGTGGTGTGAGGTGCTACATTGTGGTGGTTTTGATTTGCATTTCCCATATAAAAAGTGATATTGAACATTTTTTTTCATGTACCGGTGAACCATCCATATGTTCTCTTGGGAGAAGACTTAAAAAAAAAAATACTTATATTTTAGAGCACTCTTAGATTCATAGCAAAATTGAGCAGAAGGTGCAAAGATTTCCCATGCCCCTTCTTACTGCATTCTTGCAATACCCCCCACCAGAATGGGGGGTATTATATACTGTATTTGCTTGTTATAAATGATGACCCTCCACTGACACATTATCATTACCCATAGTGCATTACATTCACTCTTGATGTTGTACCCTCTGTGGGTTTGGACAAATGCATATTATCTAACATTGTTGTATCAGAAAGAGTAATTTCATTGCCCTAAAGATCCTCTGTTGTACCTATTCATCCTTTCTCACTGCCTCCTCCATCTACTGCCAACCACTGATTTACCTTTTCCAGAACGGTTAGTTAACATCATACGGTGCCTTATCATTTCAGATTGTCTTTTTCACTTAGTAAGAGACATTTAACATGAAGTCCCTTCATGTCTTTTCATGGCTTGATAGGTCATTCTTTTTTAGTGCTAAAATATGCCATCGTCTGGATATACCACAGTTATTTAACCATTCATCAGCTGAAAGACATCTTGGTTGCTTCATAATTTTGGCAATTATGAATAAAGCTCATAAAAGCATAACATACAGGTTTTTGTGTGAGAGCATATATTCATCTTCTTTGGATAAATAGCAGGGAGCTTGACTGTTGGGCCAAATGGTACGAGTAGTTGAACTTTGTAAGAAAGGGTCAAACTGCTTTTCAAATTGACCACCATTTTGGACTCCTACCTGCAATGAATGCGAGTTCCTGTTGCTTCACATCCTTGACAGCCTCTGGTATTATCAGTAAAGATTTACCTTTGAGAGGAATTTTCTAGAATCATTTCGTTGTCTTCATCAGCCCTCCTCACCAGTTACTTTCTTCAGCATTAGGGAACCTGAGTCCATTTCTGAATTGACAGCTGGGGTGTCTGTTGAAACTGTTTTAGGGAGTTCAACTCCCCTACCCTCTTCATGACACTTAATGAAATGGCTACCCCCTCCCACTTTAAACACCTACTCTGTGGAAGCAAGTTTGTACTAACTCTTCAGATCTCACTGGGGCAATCCAGATAGCTTAGGAATTTTAGGTGTGAACTCTGGAGCCAGACAGCCTGGCCTCCAATGATAGCAAACTGTATATCTACAGCTATATAAATATTTGCTTGGAACAATGCTGGCACATAGGTAGGAAGTGCTGTTTAATTATTCAAAATGACTTCCTCCAACAATGTCTCCCATTTCTGGTTTGGAGGTTCCTCCCAGGGCCTGTATTTTTGACGCCCTCTTTATTTGCTTTTATTTTAAGATATGAGATCCCTGAAGGAGGGTCTGTCTTTTCCACCTTCATGCCTGTGACTGAAAGACCCCAATGAGATAGTGAGGTCTGTTTTAGACTCAGTCAGCAACCAGAAAAATATTAGATCTTCTCCCTTCCCCATTCCAAGAGAGTCTCTGTGGGTACCTTTACCTTCAGGACTGCTGATGACCTGAGTGTCCCAGGGATGAAAGGAGTGTTGGGAAACGAAGCATGAAGTGGACATCCAGAGTATCACCCTTATGTAGAATTTTGTCATAGAAAAAAAAAAATCCCGTCTGAGATCCCAGATCCCCAAGACTGATTCTCTTGCATGAATGGAACCTCTAAACAAATGCCGCTTTCTTCTTTTTTTGAGACTGGGTCTTGCTATTTTTGCCTGTGGAACTGCAGGCTCATGTTGCCCGGGGTACCATGGACTCAAGCAATCCCAGCCTCAGCTTCCCAGGTAGCTGGGATTATAGGCGTGTACCACCATGCCCAGCTATTTTTTGGGATTAGGTCTCGCTGTGTGCACCCAGCAGGACTCGAACCGTGATCCCTGGCCCCGGCCGTGGCTTCTTAGGCTGCTGTCTACAGGCATGCACCACCATGCCTGGCCCTCAAATGCCACTTTCTTAAGAGACATAAAGGAACAGGACATTTTTGAAGCCCTGGGGATGGGAGCTGACATTCACACCTGCCTGATGTCTCTGGTCCTGGCAAAAGGAGACTTAGAAAATTTGGTGAATAGACAAATGCGGAAGTATCTTGAAACATACCCAGTCTGTTTGAATATCGCCATAGAAACAGTTTTGTTTGTGTACCTTGAATAGAGGTTATCTAAGTCCTCTTCCTGGGCATTTAAGGCACATTCAAATGAATTGTCTTAGAACAAAGAAAGTTTCGACAGATTTTCATGACTGAATGTTTGCAACAAATTGAATTTATAATTCCCCGACTGACTTTGTTGGTTGCCTAAGCAACTAAAGCTGACTGCTGTACATTCTGACTCTGGAAAGACTGAAGTCATCAATCAGAACTTGTATTACAAAAATGCCATCTAATACCATAAGGCCTGTTAGACAGGAAGCCAGAGTCTTGGTTTGCCTATTGGCATCCATTTCACAAAACTGCCTTGTATCTGATTCCTTGTTCAAAATGAGAGTTGTTTTTTAAACTCTGGTTACTGCAAGCATCCCAGTCTGGGTAGGTTCTTTATTGGTTCTAGCAACAAAAGAAGAATGTCGGAGCTCTTGGTGGGTTTTACAGGCTTTCATACTCTCAGGGAACATCGGCTCAAAGATGGTCCCTAGGAATGTAGGAACCCCCTCGCCCCCAACAACAACTAACAACATAGCCAGAACCCAAGAAGCTGCACTGAGTGTATCAGGTTAGACCAACTCAGCCTCTTTTAGGGCTAAACACCCTAATAACAATCATTAATAAGAATAATAGTTTAATAATAGAATAATATGAGTTAACACTTATTTACAAATTACCTTTTCTGAGGAACCATTGGAATGTGCATACACATACTAAATCACAATATATCTTTCAATTACAGAAAGGAAAACTGAAGACACAGAGAGAGGGATCTTGCCTAAGACTGCACAGTTACTAAGTGGCAAAGCACCTCAGAGTGCAGCACTCCCCACTTTGTACCATCTCTCTATTTACACACCAGAGCAAGTAAGACTTTCAGGCAAACTGAGTCAAGCAAATTACCAGTTAATGTAAGTTATGGTTTAGTTCTCCCACATTTACTTGATTTATTTATTGTTTGCTGAAGTATTTTATTTTATTATTGTTATTATTTAGAGACTAAGTCTCGCTATGTTACCCAGGGTCGTCCCAAACCCATGGACTGGCGTGATCCCTAGCTTCAGCCTCCCAAGCCTGGGATTACAGGTGCAAGCCACCATGCCCAGCTATTTTTTTTTTTGACACTAGGTCTCCACTATGTTGTCTGGGGTAGTCTTGAATGTGCAGACTCAAGCGATTCCTAGCCTCAGCCTCCTAAGGCTGGGATTAAAGGCACAGCAGAAGTGGCACCGGCTGCTGAAGTATTTTCTTGAATAAAATACTATTAAAAAATAATTTAAATCACTGTCATTATGACACTCCACCCCTAAATACTTCAGCATGCAACTCAAGGAAATATGGACAGTCTACGTAACCCAACTAAATATTTATCATGTGCCTAACGAACAGGAAATTATCTCAGTGAGTTTTAGGATCATCGATGACCCAAGTCACCCACTTTTCATAAGTGCTCCCCAAATTGTTTCAGTAGCTGTTCAGTATGTTCAAAATATATCTAATCTGCAGCCGCAGTTGTGCCAGCCGCAGGGACCTTGAATTTTTCTTTTCCTTTAAATCCACCTCTGTAGAGGGAGCTGCTTTGCTGAAAGGTGAACTCTCTCACCTTTGAATCTGCTTGGTGATGATGTGCAGCTTGTCCTTCCTTTTTTATTCATCACTGTCTTTTTTGGTTCTCTTCTGATACTTGAAAGAAACTAAATCAAGTTTGTAGACATTAAAGCAAGTTTTAACAATGTAGAAGTCTTGAGACTAAAGAAAGGAGTAAGCAGAGACAAATTATTAGGGAACTTGACTTAGTCCTAGATTTTAGTCAGTTGAGTAACTCCTGGAGGCAAGGAACAACGGCCACAAGTAATTCAGATGAAGGGTAAATGGGGTATCAGAAAGTGTTTATCCTTCCGTTGGTGTTAGAAAAGAAAGGAGTGTTGGAGACAAGGAAGAAAGGCGACTCAAAGACTTAGTAAAGTAACAGGTTTATTAGAGAAAACCTGGGTAGGCATCTGACACTCACGCAGCCAATGGCTGGAGTGGTGGATTTGAGCACCTTAGCTGCATGACTGTGTTCTTTGATCTGATCCCAGACTGGGGGAGTTTGATCAGGCTGAATGGGAGAGTTCAGCCAGGTCTGAGGTACCTCTCTGATAGATGATCAATTGGCCTATGGCCAAACTTAGGTGATATAGGGGCAAAGGTGGGGTTTATTGGTATTGCCTGAGTCAGTGACTCATGGAATGGGGTTTAAGGTAATTGGTACAAACAAAAAGGAATTTAGGACAGATCATTCTTTCATTACAGTCTTTAAAGGGATATAAAAATAGATATAAATATATATTATGTATAAAAATATATAAATATATAGTATATATAAATAATATAATATATAACAAATATATAACTATGTAAATTATGTATCAATATAAGAGGTATGTATGATATATAATACACTATATACTAATATACAATATACTAACATACAATACTAATAGACAATATACCTCAATATAGGAGGTATGTATGATATATAATACACAACATGCTAATATACTACTATACAATATAGGGAGCCATTATAAAAATATATCTTCAAGCAAATCTAACACATGTTGATTTAGGACTATACTTTTGTTACTAACAAAATAGAAAGAGGGTGGATATGATTTGTAGCTATTGTTTTAGATTTTCAGTTACATAAATATTGTACTTCAACCGATATTCCAAATGACTTTTTAAAAAATGTGTTAATCAGTTTTTTATTTTTACTACAGCCTAATAGCAATAACTTTTTTCTGTTCCTTTCTTCTTCCTGATAAACACAGAGGGCTTTGACCTTTAGAAGTTGCAAGGATTTTCTAATGTGTTAGCATAGCACATTTATCTTAGATTCCAGGGTAAATTTTAACCTTCAAGATTAAAATATATTAAAAGAAATCTTAATGGTCATGTTATAGTTTATAGTCATCAAAAATGAAAAGTATTTATCATGTAGGCCTGTACTTCCAAACCACCAATGTCATAAATGAGACATTGATAACATGTGACCACATCATAATATCATAAATGCAAATTTTTTTCATTATAGATAAATTTAAGTGCTCTGACATTGAATGACAAATACTTATGCAAAAGTGCTTCACACAATTGTCTCATTATTTCTCATAACACCGCAGACCTTTTCATGCCTCTGTTTCCTCTGAGGAAATTTATACCCTGAAGGTAAAAAGTGGCCCAAGATCTCATAGGTGGCACATGGCAATAAAAGTAGGATTGAAATTTAAAATCAATGATGAATATTTCCATCTAATTGCTATATATTAAACACTAAGCACCAACCATTATTTGTTTAAGCTCGGTTCTAGGTCCCGGGGATACCAGGGTGGAAGAAAAAAAACCCCATCAACAGTCTCTACTGTGTAGCTGGGGCGTGGTGGTGCATGCCTGTAATCCCAGCGACCTGGGAAGCTGAGGCTGGGGATTGCTTGAGTCTGTGGTACCCCGGACAACAAGAGCCTGCAGTTCCATGGGCAAAAACAGCGAGACCTAGTCTCAAAAAAAAAACAAAACAACAACAAAATCCCTACTGTGGGTGTTTTGAACACACTTTAGTAATAGAATCGACAACTATGTGTAGCCTGGCTGTTAGACGTTTAATCCTATAAATTGATATGTTCTAACTGGAGGTAAAAGACATTCAAAATCATTGTGAATCTCTGCAGGGTAGAAGTCTGCATTAAAGCAGAGCTCTTAAAAAAAAGCTGGACCCTTGCAAACAAATAACCAACACACACGCGCGCGCGCGCGCGCACACACACACACACACACACACACAGAGTTTCTATATAGCCTTTCAAAGCATCATCCAGTATTGGCAAACTTTGTAAACATCGGGCAATACCTTTTACAGTTGAAGATAGTCCAGCCAGAGGACTAATCACACAATCTCATAAAAAGAATGCACAGTGCATTTCCACAGCAAGTGACCTGAATTTGCAAGGAGAGCTTGCAGCTCATCAGGTAAGGCTATTATTCCCTTAGCAACCAAATTGCCCTCCTGTCGCAGGGTCTATCGATCTCTGTGATGTCTGACCTACTTAAAGCGTCCAAAGAAAACAGAAGTTTCTGAGTCTCTGTACACCCTAGGCAGACCCACAACCAACCCCCAACTCATGGTCGAGTTTGCTCTCTGTTTGTTATACAGGCATGGGGTCACAATAAGAAATTTTATTTTATTTTTTATTCTTTAAATCACAACTTCAGTAAATGGTTTTGGGGATACCTCTCCCTCCCTCTGGCGCCCCCTCCATTCACTCAGACCCCTCTCTTTGTTGTTTGCTAGTCTGTGTTAAGTCCATTAGTCTCTTTCTTTCCTGCGGCAGTGTCCTTTCGCTGGGTGAGGGACTGTGTTCTTGGGACCAGGTGAACCACACTGGTAGGTTTTCAGCGTTAACCTTGCGCTGGGCAGCCAGTCTGTATTCATTTCTGGTCTGTCCATGTTTCCTCATTGCAGGCTGCCATCTCCACTCCCTTCTCTGTTCTGCTGTTTTACCTTATGGTCCTGGAGTCAGGTTTAGGTGGTCTCACCTTCAGCCAGTGTTGGTGAAGAAGTTTCTCTGTGGAGACAGGCGTTTGTGAATGGCCATTGTAGATCATCTCCTCTGCCTCAGTTTGCAGCTTTGCTGTGGGACCGATGCCTCTCCTCTCCCATAGGGTTGAGAAGGGCGCCTTGCTCTCCTAGAAGCCATCTCCGAAATGAGGTCTTGGCTCTTTCAGACCCGGTGAGCACATAGGTGCACTTCATGACAGTATTTCTATAGTTTCTCCAGTCTTGCATGCACTGGTTCTCTCCATAGTCCATCTTATGTCAATAAGAAATTTTAAAGCAGCATTTGCCCATAGTTTCTCTATCTACTTAAACCTTCTATAGTTTAAGAGAGAGCAGTGACCTTTCATATTGAAAAGCAATGAGATCAACCAATAATGTGGGTACTTTCAGCAGTCATTATGCGAATATAGAATCTAAGAAATTATTACCATCACTATATTATAGCGATTGATGATGATGAATTCATTCTTTATTTCTCTTTTCAAACGGGATGATTTAAGACCTTTCTATTTGGGCTGCATTTTGCAGTCTTCATACATTCATATTGCATTGTCAAAAGCAAAAAAATCTTCACATAAGATTTCTCCTCTTCCGAGTTTCTGAGGACAGTACTCATTTCTTTCATTATTCACTGAGAAAAAGCTCGTGATTCATAGTAATGGAGGATATTTTTAAAAAAACAATGCCTCAGGAGGGTTGGACTGTGCATAAATAATTTAAAACAGACATCGTGAGGATCCTGGAGTCTATAATATAAAAGGCTGTCTGGTTCTCTCTTGCATCTTATGAAAGTAAATAAGCTAAGTCTCCCTAACCAGAGAAACTTACTAACTATAACATCATGGACTAAACAGATGGAAAATTTCAGCCTGAGGTGTCAGCTCATGAAAAGTCCAGTGAGGGTTGACTTATGACATAGCCACGGCTGCTAACACTACAACTAACCCATCATGCTCACTTCCTCGGAGCTTGTGAACAATGTATAGGACCAAGAATTTGCATTGTGATGAAGACTGATCACGAAATCAATGTAGAATTTGATGACTTTGTCAATAAGGTGCTAGAAAATGCCGTTGAGTTTATAATCACAGCAGAAGGAATTGGTAAATTAGATCAGACCTTGTGGAATGGAATCATTACCACAGCGCTGGTGTTTGGAGGAGCCCTTGCAGATTTCTCTCTAAACTGATACTCTACAAATGGAACCAGGTTCACCTCCAATTCTGCTGAGCCCTGCATCAGGCAAAGACTGCAAAGTGCCCCTTAGACCACCTGCTGCCTCACCTCCTGCCTCATCTCCACAATTCAGGGCTGACACCAAGCTAGCAAATTCCATAGGTAAAACCAAGGGCCAGTAACTTGTGGCCCCAGGTTCTCAGAAGGCAGCACAGCAATGAGGGATTTTAACTGGGGTTGAGTACTGAGCGCCTCTACTTCACCACAAGCTGCTTATCAAACCATTGCTTCTGGTTGCATGGAATTTGTCCCCGAGGGAGGCTATGATGGCTTTGTACAATGCCACTTTAGCTAAATTAGCGCTCCACTTCCAGATACCCAGACACAGGAACACCCTGTATGGTTCAGAGTCCTGGCTGTCAGCAGAGAATTGTGTACATTTGCCAAGACAGAAAAGAAGCAGTGGCCGCTATGTTTTGAAGGCTGGTAGAAGTAGTCAGGGGAGTCCCAGAGATGCCGATGGGTCTTACTTTGCTCTCAAGTTTCCACATACTGTGGTTGAGTTCTTCTTCCCAACTGCTGACCCTCCTGGCCAGAAGTGACCCCAGCCCCATCCCGAGGTGCTTTCTTGTTTCCTTACTGAGGTGGAGGCCACAAAGAGCCCACAGTCCTCCAGAGAACCCTACATCAGCCTCTTTGTGGTTTCTCCTCAGCCTCTGATTTCCTCAGACTCCCAACAAGCTCTGACTTGTTTGCCTGGTTGCACATGTTGCCACGGCTGCTGAGGATTTTCCCTGGTATTTTTTTTTTTTTTTGAGACTAGGTCTTGCTGTTTTTGCCCGTGGAACCGCAGGCTCTCGTTGCCCAGGGTACCCCAGACTCAAGCAATCCCCAGCCTCAGCTTCCCTGGTAGCTGGGATTACAGGCACATGCCACCACGCCCAGCTATTTTTTGGGAACTAGGTCTCACTACGGGCCCCAGGTGGGACTCGAACCGCAATCCCTAGCCCCGGATGCTTCATAGGCTGAAACTTACAGGCATGAGCCACTGTGCCTGGCCTTCCCTGGTATTTTTTGGATGCTTTCTTCCTCAGCTCCTCCCCAAATTAAGCTGGAACTCCATACTAGGACATCAATGCCATAATCCTCCTGGTTATCTTGTACACAACCTCCTAGTTGTGGTAAATCGGTCACAACTTTTTAAACATACCGAATTCTCTCCTGCAGGAGAGAAATATAATTACCTTTCCCTTATTTTATTTCCAGGGCCATTTTATCATCCCTTGTAGATTATCACAGTGGACACATTTCTGGAGGGGGGGGCTGTTCCCAAATACAACCAATGTTACATCATATATGCTATATATGCATATATATGTTAATATGTTATCGACTATGTTACATATGTTATATAATAGCATATATTGTATATTTGCTCATTAATATTAGCAATGTGACATTGGCTGTGCTGTCTTCAAATATCTGGTAGGAAAGGCACAAAAGAACTCTTTTTCAGGAGCACCTTTGTCAATCAAGTAAAGATCTTAGTGAGACACAGTGTGGGGCAGAGACACAGGCAAACCACCCTCTCTCCCTTTTATCTTGCCAAGAATTAACATCTCCTTCTCCAGGGCTAGACTTGTCACCTTTCTGGTTTCTTCTTTCTGGCTCAAGCCATCCCCTCATGACATGGCACTCTGCTGAAAGCAGGCCAGCTGGGCTTCATTCAGGCATGGATCTGCTAACCTGAGTCATTCATAATCTCCTGGGGTAATGGAAGCTTGTTGGTTTGCAGCTCAGAGGATCTTATTTCTGGCCCCAGTTGCCAAGAATCCTCTGTGGGTTTGGGGGAAAGTCCTCCTGACTCCTGGGCTTTGCTTTTTGAAAACAATTTGTTTTATAACAGCAGGGCTAATTGATTAGATGCTGCATCTTCTATCGCAAACCTACATTCGTTGCTCTTGGGAAGGGCTTTTTTTTTTTTTTTTTTTAGAAAATTGCATTTCTGTTGTTTATCTTAAATTGCTGCAGACTACAGCACATTAAAAGTACTTGGATTGACATGGGTGCTCTCATGGGTGCTCGTGGTCTTGCACTTGGGCACTGCCTAGGGCAGGTGGGGGGACTCCCAAGTCCGAAGGAGTTGTTTTGGGGCCCTCACCCTTTCATTGCTCTCAGCCCAGTGGCTACGCTGGTGATGTGTGCCTGCTTGCATGCTCCTAACTGCTTTTAGACAATATTCTCTGGTTTTAATGAAGCAAACTCTCATTAAATCCATACATGACTTGAAAGGATTTCCTGCCAAGAAGTCACAGCTAACAGTAACACGGGCACAGGCGAACAGTGATGAAATAACAGAGCAGCCCTTTTGCTCTTAGGACAAACGCCGTGTTGTCCAACTAAAAGGTCCAAATAACCAGGCTCCAATCAGATCTGACAAAACATTCGAAGTTCTCAAGATGATTAACCATTTGCATTCACACCCACAAGATTTATAGTTAATCATTGATAAGTATTCACTGCAAGGACATCTGGGTCTTGAAAAGCTAACTTAGGTCCTTGTGATGTTATGGTGATTAATAAGGTCTTTAATAATCTTGTTTATTTCATCTTTGTGGGATCCTTTTATTTTCTTTTGTGCATTTATTTAGTTCTCTTAACACCTTTTATGATTAAAATTTTTTATTGATTATGCATATACACATATTTTACACTGTTGTATGCCCCGAGAGTCTCTCACCACCATGTCATCCACGAACTGTTATCTTGATCTCCTGTGCTTGTTCCTTCCCTTGATTTCACCCTCCCTCTCCTCCCCCTGCTGTGTGCTTTAGTTCTGCTGTCAGCTTATTAGTTTTACGTTTTTCTTGTCCTTTGGTTTGTTTTCCCCATATCCCACATATAAGTGAGACCATCGGTATTTCTCTTTTTCTTCCTGGATTATTTCCCCTAGCATGATGCCTTCTAGCTCCATCCATGTTGCTGCAAGTGACATAAGTTTCTTTCATTGCTGAGTAATTTTCCATTGTGTAAATAGACCATAACTTTTTGATCCATTTGTCTGTTTTGGGACATTTGGGTCATTTCCATATCCTGGCTATTGTAAATAGTGCTGCAATAAACTAGGAGTACAGGTTTCCTTCTGAATTAGTGTTTTGATATCCTTTGGGTAGTTCCCACAAGTGGAATTGCTGAATGGAATGGTAGTTCCATTTTCAGTAGTTTGAGGGTTCTTCACACAGCTTTCCATAGTGGATCAGTTTGCCTTATCATCAGCAATTCCCAAAAGTGTTCCTTTTTCTCTACAACCTTTGCCAACACTTGTTGTTGTCCATTTATTTAATTTTTTTTCCACATGGGGCATTCTTACTGATATCTCTATAATTTGCTTTATAAATGCAGTGCTAATTGGATAGATTACACAAATTGGAAACATGTACCAAAAACTTTCCACTGGTTCGAAGGGAGTCATCACTGATAGTGACACTGATGTGGGCTGAGGTCAACCTACTCTCATGTCTAGCGGGCTTGGGAAGAAGAGGGGTTACCCCAACCTTGACTCTTCACTCTGAGATTGGAGACATTTATTATTCTACTTTTCATGGCCTATGATATAATCTCAGAAATTAAGGAAATGATCATATTTTTTTTAAGGGAGTATAGGATTAGTATAAGGATTTGTCTCTGTTTATTTTTTTTCTCCAAAAATAGTAGCAAGGTACTCAGTGAGATGAAAGAGTCCTGGATGAGGACTCACCCTATGGCTCCATCTCTCAAGCTGTCCATTCAAAAGTTATAAAAAGTGGTAATTTAGAAATTCAGATAATTATTTTCCTTTCAACCATCAGTTACTCCCTTGCCCCCCAACTTCAAGGGAGAATACAACCTGGATTAATAATCTTTCACTGAATTATTTTCTTTCTTACTTTCACCTGATTTAACATCTAAGTAAATTCAGACTGCTAACCTCTTAATTTTTTTGGAAAAAAGGAATCTGTGAAGATTTTTTTACATTAAGAAAATCATTCTGTCAAGATTTATGTGCAATATTCCTTTTTGAATCTACTTAACTTTAGCTCTAAAGATAATTTTGCTCAGGAACAAAATCTTCCCCCCTTCCTGTTTGCTCATAGATTGAGTATTTACACTATACTATTTTTAAAGTGTACTTTAGGCAGAAAATAGTCATATTTAATACTTTCAGTTATTTTTAAATTTTGCAAAATATAGACAGGAGACAGAAGAAACAGCGTGTAAATATGGGCTAAATTATGCATCAGTACAGACAACCCCCTAAAATCTTAGTCACTCAGTGCCATAGAAGTTGATCTTTTTCTCATCCTGCTTGTCTAGTGCAGTTTGGCAAGTGGGGCTCTGCTCATTAAAATTTCTCCAGGCTATATAGGGAAACCGAACAAAAGGCTGGGAAAAAGATAAAACTTGCAGGTAGACAATAGATCTGAGGCATCCAGCAAGGGAGGGAAGGAGAGGGATCAAAACAGGGGAGGGAAGTACATAGGAACTATGGTGATAGTTCATGGGTGGATTTATAGGGATGACACCTGTGGAGAGAAATCAAAAATTGAACAAAAATGAACAATGATGCAGGAAAATAAAATAAATAAAATACAAATAAGCAAATAAATAACAATAAATGGTATGAACCTATACCCCTCAATCATGCACAGTGTTTAAACTGATGTTTGGTTCAAATATTAAAAAAGAAAAAAGAAATGAAAATAAAATAAGAATAAGGGAACTTCATTATTTTTGATTATGTGCTAGTTTCATAGGATATTAAAAGAAAACCTCTCCAGGATGGTGCTGGTCAGAATAAGGTCCTCCAAAAATGTCCATGACTGGTCTGATAGCCTGGGGAATCTGCTTGCTAACTAATCTAGCCAAGACTCTTTGCTGCTGTGACTAAGCAAAGTCTTTTGAGGTGCAGAGATTAACCTGGGTGATGCAGGTGGGTCCTATGGAGTCATAGTGGTTCTGATAACGGGAGGCAAGTAGCTCAAAGGTCAGATGAGCACTGTTGGCCCTGATGCTAAAAAGGCAATAAAACAATTTCTCTCTGCAGACTGAAGAAGGAACCATCCTAGCAACAACCTGAAATTAGTGTTACCGAAGCTGATTTGGTCTTCTGACCTCCAAACTGTACAATAAATCTGGACTGTTTTAAGCCACTAAATATATCGCAATTAGCTACAAAGTGACAGGAGATGAACACAGGCAACAAAGCTCCATCATGATAAATGCCTTCAGAGTCCCCACAGCAGAAAACAGGGTGTGGAGAAATAACATCATCAACCTTAAAGCCTCAAGCAGAAGCCACATGTTTGTTTCGACTCTTATTTCACCAGCCAATTCATGGCCTGTGATCACACACGAATTCAGAAGAAGTGGGGCATGCTGCTTGAGTACAGAACCAAGTATTTAGGGATAGCATCGGGGCTACCATACTGGAGAGTGGAACTGCGATGAAGAGGACTTGGAGGAGCATAAGCATGACTTGTTGCAGGAAAAATTCAGATTTTCTTCCTCTCACTTTCTCCATGGAGACAGGAGAGGCCACTCCATCTCTTCTTGTCTCTTGCCTCCAATGGACTTCCCCCAGCCTGTGTTCAAGTTCCAGCTTCTGCCAGGTGGCCCAGAAACCTGAGTTCCAGGAACTCTACCTGCTGCAATCTGGAGATGGGAATACACTTTTTGCTAATCTTGAGTCTCTTTACTATCCCTTTATTGGCTTTCCAGCCTCTTCTATTATCTGCCTAACCAGTTCCATGCATAAAAATTCTATTTGGTTTCTGGTTTTCTGGTTGAACCCTGACTGAAATATCAAGCCACCCAGAATCTGACAAGCACATAGCCCACAAGGGCAACTCTGGACAAGCAAATGTCCTTGGTTCTAAATAGAGGTGGGAAAAGACTGCTGAAAACAACACATAACAACAGATTCAAGGCAGAATAGATAGAGAAACGGGTTGATCAGATAGAATGCTGTCTCATGTCATATAGATGGGAAGCATCATTTTTTTGTGGTCAAAGCTGTCTTGTGCTTTATAGGCTGCCTTGCAATACTTGGGACACACTTATGCTAAAAGATTACTTGTGGTTTATTTGAAATTAAAATCTAATAGGGCATTTTTAAATTTTTATTTGCAAAATCTGCCAACCTTAATAGAGATCATGAGCTCATGTTGAGACCTGGCTTCAATGCTGGACTGTGCAGGAGTAAATATGGATACAGGCAGAGTCGGTTTTGGAACAGAAACTGGGTGCTGGATACATATGACCAAAGCCTTTGCTATAAGATACAGTTACTGTGACCAAAGCAATTATGAAATATAAATTAGTTCAAGCTGAGAACCTTTGAGAGTGAAGGCTAAGAAACATACTTCATGTGCCTGTACATGTGCACGCGCCTATGTGTGTGTGTGTGTGTGTGTGTGTGTGTGTATAAATGAGTTACAGAGACTTATCTGACAAAATGAGCCAAATTTATTAGTGACCAGAGAGCATCCTCAGCCATTTGGAAGTCTGAAGATAGATAGATCCTGAACTAGCCTGTGCTGTTTTTTAGGACAGTGATGGAAAGCAAAAGTATTTCCAGAGACAAAATGTCCAAGTTTGGTGACCCAGCCAAGTCAGAAGTTTTTAACAGGAGGCAATTTTGTCTTCCAGAGAATACTCAGTAAATCCTGGACTGTTTTGTCACAAAAGTGGGGGGATGCTGTTGGCATCCAGTATATGAAGGCCAGCTAGCCATTGTATTGTATAATGCACAGGTCAGCTCCCCAAAAGGTCAGTCCATCAATCAGTCATGTTGCTGTTGAGAAAGTGTGGTGTAGACTCATATGCCAAGTCAGGATTTGGCCCACCCTCCACAGAGGCATCAACAGCCTGTGCTGTCCTAGGACAAGAACTAGATAATCAGTCTGACAGTCCATGGGGACAGTTTCCAAATTGAAATAGAAGCAGCTGGCAGCACACTGGCCTGTCATTTGTCATCCCATCGCTAGGATTTAGCCACCTAGGCAAGACAGACAATAAATCATCACTGTGTGGTGTGTGCATGGCATCATTATCCTGGTGTATTTAATCGGTATCTCTAAGGGTTCTGACTAGAACACGATGCTATCATTTCTTCAGAGTGATTTATTTCTGCACCATTCAAGAGATGGGTATTTGTGTGGCAATACAGTCCAAGGGATTCACTGGGGAAGTTGTGAGTTTGTGAAAAACAGACATAAGGAGATGCATGGAAAATAACCAGAGCAGCCTTGCTCGAAAACTACTGTTGTCCAAAAGATCCTTGGACTGAGCTAATGTTATTATTTTGCGAACCCTGATTTGAGAAGCCAGCAGGAGAATCAACAACCTGATCACACACACAAAAAAGAGTCCTGATGCTTATGAACTTTGCCAGAAGACAGAATCCATAACCAAATATCTATAGTCAAGACGAGCCTAAGCTTGTTAACACAAACAGACTCTAACAACTTACCTTGTCTTCCTCTTTTCTGCCCACAACAAATCCCAGCTTTTACCCATTTGGGATCCATCTGGGCTTCTTCCTGAAACCCCATATCCCAAATTACAAGCTTCATCCCAAACAAATGCTTAATTGCTTTTCACTTCGGTTTTTTATTTTTAAGGAAACAAGTTAAAGCAAGTCAAGGAAATTCTAGACACATGACTGAAAACCAAGGGAAGGCTTAGATCCTGGGAAAGGTGACTGAGCGTGTTTATCAAAGCTCTGTCAACAACAAGGGACAGATAAACAACAAAACTCAAAACAGAAGAGAATATCAGCTCATATGACCAAGAGAGGACCTGGGGTCACTCACAGCCCTGGAGGTGGCCCGCCTGCTGCCTGCCTGTCTCTGAACTGAAGCCGCCAGAAGACTTCATTTTGTAGACACACTTTCTCCACAGAGTCACAGTGGGAAAGATGGCTCCCGGCAGCCTCAATGGAACATCCTTCTGACTGAGACCTTGGGCTTTGCTGTCCACTTACCTTTGTCCCCTCCTGCTTCTCTCCCTGTGTCCAGGAAAAGGGTACCCTGAGTGGCCAAGCCTGTGTCCGGGACCCCCCAGGAATCAGGAGGGAGGGTTTATTTTCAAACAGTAAGGGAGGACATTAAAATCACTTTGCCTGGAACCATGTGACTCTCTTTGTCTACTGCTGACTTAGCTTGACTCAGCTTAACAGCTGGCACTCAGCCGCTGGAAGGGCAGGGCTTGTTATCCCTGGCTGGGCTGGTTGCCTTAAATATACTTCCCTGAGTTGATTGGTGAAGGAGATGGCTTGTTCTTGGGGGGAAATTGTGCCCCACCCAAGAGCCTGTTCTGGAACCACAGAAACAGAGTCCTATTGAGCCTAATGGCTGGCTCTTTTTGGTTCCCACGTTTGATTGAAGAACTCACACCAAGTATTCCTGATAAATGCATTAAATTATTCTCCTTTATTCTAGATAATCTGGAAATGATGGAATGAATAACTCTCTTTTCTATTATCAGCTACCCACAACCAGTCACGGTGATTATTCTTCTTCAAATAAATTTTGGTAAGAAATTTCAAAAAGGCATTTCCAAAGTTCCTGCAACCTTGTTCTTGCTCTGTTCAGTGTTTACAACCTCTGTACTGGAGATCCAAGCATCTACATTCATTTTGATGCTTTTCTTCAAGAAGTTAAAAAGCTTAAGATTAGCAGCATTCATGATTCATCTGTCACAGATTGGTGAAGTCAGGGGTGAACTTCAGAAACTGCTTCTTTTTTAACACCATATGGCATTTGGCTCCTGTGTGCCCTAGTGGCGGTGGAGGTGGACAAAAGTTGATGGCATTTCAGTACTCAAGGAGCAGTAGGTAAAACACTGATAGAACATTCTCTCTGCAGGGCCCAAGGACTGGGAGCCTCTTGTCTTCTGGATGATGTTAGAGAAGGCCCATGACTATATACCATCCCACTTCTTTCACTTGCCACTTGCTTGACCCACTCTCAGTCCCACCTTCCTCATCTGTAAAATGGGCCAATAATTCAAATTTCAGGATTCTGAGATGATCTCTTAAACTTTGTACATACACAGTAAGTGCTCCAAAATACTCCTTTCTTTCTTGGCAGATTTTGGGCTGCTTTTAACCAAAACCTAATAATCTTGGATTTAAGTTCAATCATTAATTACTCTCTTCATGGAACATTGTTGAACACTGAAAAGAACACTTGGGCAATATATTTGTAAATATCAAAAAGTTGCAGTTTGTAAGATAGCACATATGACAATCTGGTAAACAAACTAAACTGACAATTTAAGTTTTCTGTTGCTGAACAAAATGCCATTAAATCTGAAAAAATGCTAAAAATAAACATTGGAAAACTTTCCATTTGTTTTGCCCATCTCCTCCCAAGGGTCAAGTTCTATTTTCAAAATATCTATTAATGTCTTTTCCCTGGTGGCTGAGCCACCCATGGGTGTAAATGCCTTTCCAAAGGCTAGCTAGTGGGTCTGTCTGTCACTGCACCACCCCAAGTTACTAAGAATAAAGAGCAAGAGTCTTTCTAGAGCAGTGCCATTTGAATAAGCATTCTGGGAAAACAGTTTGAGAACTGACTGTATTTCTAAAGAGTTTTTAGTAATGATAATTTCTCCCAGCATGAACGAGAGTGGAGATTGGTGCTTCAGAATAAATGAATATTGTGTGCCCTAGCAACCTGGAATTTTAAACTTTTTTATTACTCTTCCTCTACATTTGGCACATCTAAGGGGGAAAACATATCATTAAATCGAGTTTAGGTGCAAGGTGTGAGGTATTGAACTCTTAATTTTCTACTCCAGTTGAATAAATCTTTGAAGTGTTGGTTGGCAAATACAAAATGAAATGTCCAACAAAGCTAAAGGATGCAAATTTTATTTACCAAGAAAGGTCCCAAATCTATGTCGATATTTTTTTCTGTTTCAATTAGCAGACTTATAAAACTGATATACTAAATTCGTGCAACTATATTGAATTTATAGAATTTATTTCTCCTTTCATTTGTCAGCCTATGTCAGAAGAATAAAGAGAATATAGAAAGAAATGCATAGAATTAGTTTAATTGCTTGCTCCAATGGGCAAGAGTCAATAGTGTAAGTTAATTTTTGCATATTACATACAATTTATAATTGCCATAGTTTCATCTACTGGCCTTGATTTTTCTTCCTAAGGAAAGATTTCCTTTTTTTCTGAACCAAAGACTTTCATGAGGATTAGAGGTGCTAACATATGTTCAGTATTGGCATAGAGCAAGTTTTCAATAAATGTTGTTTCTCTTCTCAGCCTCTTCCAACAACTGGTCAACATGCCTGCTGATTTAACAGAACAAGTAGTTCTCAGATTTCAGAACATCTCAGAATTATACCCAAAATGTATGCAAGATACCACTGCCTGGTACCCACTTCCAAACCACAGGCCAGATTGCTCACTCATCTAGATGATGTAAGAGAAGGCACACAGTTGACAGCCACCAATGGGCTGTATCACCCCAGTTCTCTCACTTATCTGTAAAATGGGCCAATAATCCCCACTTTTCAGAATTCTGAGATAATCTCTTAAACTCTGTATGTGTACAGTAAGTGCTCCAAAATGCTCCTTTCCTCTCTTGAACTGATGGACATCAATGATCAGAACCATCGATCCTAGATTTTAAGTCAGAGATTACAACACCTTCTTGAATTCTTTGACTCCTGAGTATTGAGTGAATTCTGCACCCGTTATAAACAGAAATTTGGATTTAGAGTGAACCAGAGAGAGTGCCTGTTCCAGTCCATCTTTTGCTGAATTCCCAGAGAGGTGAGATGACTTGCCTGGGACATCTAATCACCTGCAGTGTATGGTGAGCTTGTTCCTGGCCCTCGTCCAGACCAGGGTTGGCTCTGACCCTTAGCTCCTCTTTGCATTCATTTGCTTTGAATCAGATTAACGCACCACTGGTGCTTACACGTAATGTCTCCATCCTGAAAATGTCACACTGATCCTGTACTTAAAGGCTGTACTTTGTACAAAAATAGCTTCCCAATTCTAATGGCTATTTCTCCCTTTTATTACCTGATATAATTACCTCTTATCCAGGCTTCTGTGTGGTTACATGATTCATGACTTTATTAGCAGGAGGCTTGAATGCACTTTGAAAGGAGTTATTATGAGCATAGATTATTGATCAGGACTGTATGATCTCACTTGATTATTTTAATATCCCAGGAGTAGGAAAGATTTAGAGAGATGTTTTTTAAAAGAATTGTTTCCTTTTTATAGTTTCAAGACAAGTTGGCTTTGGGGAGTATAAAGTTGTCCCCTTTTTCAAATTTAGGGACAAAATTTTGCTTTTTTTTTTTTTGAATGTGAATTTTAAAAAATAATTTATTTATATATATTTCACATCATTTCAGTCCCTGGGGGTCACCCACCACCTCCCCTCCCCACCCGCTCCAGCTGGTCTCCACTCTCCCCTTGTGTAGTTTCATTTGGTTGACCATATAGTAGTGAAATCATTTGGTTTCTGTCCCTTTCTATCTGGCTCGTTTCTGCTAGAATGATTTCTTCTAGGTACATC
>PVHY01007202.1:0-68942 GCA_004024945.1 Uropsilus gracilis
AAAAAAAGAAAGAAAGATACAAACGTCCAGCTGTAATTCCAAGGTATATAATGTACAGCTTGGTGACTGCACTTAACAATATATATCATATGTTTGAAAGTGAAAGTAGATCTTTAAAGTTCTCATGACAAGCAAAAAAAAAATCTAATATCACTATAAATGTTAACCAGACTTCTATTGTGATCATTTTGCTATATATACAAATAGAATCAATATATTTATACCTAGACTAATACAATGTAATGTCTATTATTTCTCAAAAAAAATTAGCTCGAAGCTATGCTATGCATGCTTTAAACATTTAAACAGCCATTACTTAGCACCCCTTAGTTACGAAAAATGCAAAATGTGTAGTACAAAGTAAGAAAGTTCAACCAGAATTTGTTTCCTAAAGCCATGGACTTTCAGCTGCCTTTTTATAAAAAAAAAAAAAAAAAAGAAAGATGATTTTTTTACTCTATGTTTCTCTATCCTCAATTATAAAATGTGGTTGATTTGCATATCTGCCTCAAAAAAATACTGTGAAAATAATGAGCAGATAGTATTCAGAAGTGGTTGGAAAGCACTCATAACTGTCAGTTTTCATTTATTTGATATTGTTATACTTGATGTATCTTCATACCACCTGTTTTTTTCATCTCCCATAAATAATACAACATAAGTTTAGGTCTTCATAAATATTTGTTTAGCATTACTGTTAATAGGATTGGTCTTGTTGATGCTGTTACATATTTTACCCACTGTCATAATGCCTTTGACAGAATTAAAGGGCCATAAAGCAAACTTTACAAAGGGAAGCAGAACAATATCTGGTGGACAAATACTTGCTAGGAATTTTTAAAAGAAAGACAGATCATTTTTATGACTCTCAAGAGTCATCCTAAATGGATTACATCCAGGCCAACATTAATTTGTATGACTCCTCTGCTGAGAAGGGAATAAAGCAGATGGACTATTATTATTCATATCCTTTACAAACAATATCTGATAAATGCCATTAGCATTACAAGTTCTTTAGGGTCTATAATTTTATGTAGTGTAGACTCAAACAAACCACTAAGGTTTTCAAGTATCCAAAGAATTATTGAGAATTGATCCATTTTCTTTATTAATATGGTAAAAGAAGAATAAAGATGAATTACATTGCAATACAAATTATCCTTGCTATAATTTTGCATAAAAAAGCTTATTATTGAAAATTTTCATTATGTTCATACCACTTAATTCTTAAAATACTTTTCTCAAGAGTACACCACTGAAATTCATATTTTTCTCCATTTATGTTCTTCAGTTTATTATCTGCAACTAATAATTCTTATGTCACTTAAGTTTAATTTCATTCTACATAGGAAGGAAATATGACAATTCATTGCTATATTAATATAAACTGATTTTTGTTTAACTGTGCTAGTATTCACTGGTGAATTTGTATTTATCCCATGTGACTAAGAGTATTTCAAAAGACCTTTGAAGAGCTCCATGTTGTTTATAAACACAACTATAAGGGGATATTATCACTTCTTAGATTTCAGAGTTGCAAAAGGATACCATCAGTCATTCAGCACTGTGCTCAACAATCACCAACTGGCACAATTTGGGGTGACACAGCTGTGAAAGGAAAGATATGAATATATATTGGATATATATATCTATAAATATATAATATATGTGTGTGTGCATGTGTGTGTGATACCAGTTATGAAGAGGTAGTTATAGAAAATGATTCTAAAGGATAATTTACAACAGGTTAAGTATGAGTTTTAAGATTAAAGTTTAAGTAGAATTATAAAATGTAGCCAAATGAAGAATTAATTTATAAAACCATGCTGGAAAAAAAAAAAAAAAAAAAAAAAAAAAACATCATTAGTCTCTTTCTTCAGAACTTAAAATTTCTCTACAAGTTTAGTATATGGAAAAATGAAGTGTGTTTTCTTCACATGGGTACTTAAATAACTTGATATTATGTGCGAAAGAATCAACCATAAATCCCCCAGTTCTTCTCAAGTCTTTATCTCCAGTGAGATCAGAGCAGGGTGCAGTTGTACTCATTTTAGTTTATGATGTCTCCATAGTCAGTGGTAATTTAAATTCCATAAAGGAAATTTAAATTTAGAATGTTATATATTGCCTCTTGACCCTTTACTGACTTATAAAATATCAGTATAAATCAAATTTTAGGGAGATTATCAATAACTACATAACTTACACATTAGTCACAATTGGCTATTATGTATTTATGTTTTAATTTTGTCATTGCTATTTTTGTATGTCCTTGAGTAACATGAAAGTTATACTAGAACAAAATGTATAATAAAATCATTAAAGGCTATGTTCTCATGTTTCTCAATTTGCAATAAAGTCGTTATTAAGGAGTATTTTTTCCAATTAAAAAAGTAATAGTTGAATTAATATTGAGTCCATTTTTACATGGATATATGGTTGAAAATAATTTAGAAGCAATTCTGCAAATTACCTATGATAAGGCCAACAATACAAGATACATACAGTTTATGGATTTGTAACTCAATAATCAGAGATCCCCTTTGATTTAAATTACATTTGCTTTTTAAGAGTGTGTGTCTCTGTATGTGTGTATGTGAGAGAGAAAGGCAGACAGTGATAGCGAACAGAAAGACAAAGTGAGAGCAATTCAGCCTTATTACAGAAGAAGCAACTATTTAATGTTCTTCCTTACTTATGCATCCATCCATTAAGTCATTTTAATTCCTTGTGTGTTATTTTCAGTTTATTGTGTCCATGGAAGAATCCACAAATTAAATATTTGTAGAAAAATATATTTTTTAATTCCAAGTTATATTTAGTAAAAATATTAAGTGCATTAAGTAAAAACTAATGTGATGAAGCTTTGCTTTGGTAAACAGCATTGCACTACTTATCTTTGAAAGATCATTGAGGTCATTCCAGCCTGCAGATGTGTAGCAATGGTGGTCATTGCTGTTCCAAAGAGGAGTGAGTTAGCCAGGTTCCCTCTGATTAGTCAGTCTCCCACCATTGCTGTTAAACATGGTAACTTATGTTCCAACAGCATCATGGTGAAGGCTATTCTCAGAATACAATCTTAAAAATAGGTTTGTGGGTTGAGGAGTGGGAGGAAGGTTCACACTGTTATTACAACGCAGTCTGAATATGTGCTCCAAGGACATGAGGTTGCTCTAAACCTGCGGTGGAAAAACCTGTGTGTTTTCCACAACAGATGGGGAGTAGGAAGGAAAAATGGTTTCTTTCCTTGTATGCTCCCTGTAACTAATATTTCTTGGATATGCGTAACAAACAAAAAGCGTTTGAGAGTGAAGTGCCATAGAACTGCCTAAATGAGTAATTGAGGATAAGGGTCCATGCCAAATCATATTCTCTGTTGCTATTTTAGGGGGTGAGGTGTAATCTCCAGCAACAACAGGGCTATAAGCCTCAGGTGAGTTCCCTGCTTAAGATGAAATTCAATTTAAGGAGTAACAATTCAGTGGAAAAATCAAATAATGTCTAAAAATTAACAATAATGCAAGATAATAAAAAAATGAAGTTCAGTTTGAATTATAAGTACAAAGATAAGGAGTTAGATATTCCTGAGTTTGCTGCAAAAACAAGTGTCCACAACCAAATACCAGCAAGTGTGGAATGTGGTGTAAGGAGAAGCTAGCTCTCTCCATATGCCTAGATGTTAGCAGTAGTATCCGGGAAGCAAATTGTCTGCTGTCTAGCTCTCTGCATTCTATAATTAGAGCTTCTCATTATTAGAGCAATAACTCAGGATTCAAATAAACAACTCAGAATTTTGACATTTGTGGAAAATAGTTCTGAAAAATCATTACAAGAAAATAAATATTAAATACCTATAAGTAAAATATGATCAACTTAGTCACCTACTGAAGAAAATGAATAATTGCATTTGTAAAAGCAATTATAAAGAGGAAAAAAAACAGCCAGTTAAAATACAAACAAATCACTTTTTATCCCATTGTGGCACTGAACTTTGGGACTTGATCATTTCAAAAATTAGTCTCCTGAGAAGAATTTCTTGCCAAGAGCAGGTTAGCATGTTAAAGCAGGCAGTGTTTTGGATTACTCTACATATCTCTACTATAAATAGGATACTTTCAAAATGTTGTTTTGAGCTATTCAAGTGAGCTAGTGATCAGATGTGGCAGACTTCATGATAATGATGGACTGACATGAATAGGGGAAAGCTCATCATTTTCAATAGACAAATCTTGATGAATTCAAACTATAACCTGTAATCTTTAATTTAAACTAGCCTCTTATCTGGTAAAGGTAATGATTTGTCATGTGGCTTATTCATTTACTGCTAATCAACAGGATTCGCATATTTGAAACCCCAGCATTCAAAAACCTGTAAGAGGATCGTGCACGTGTTCTACACTTTATGCTACTGATTTGCAAAACAATGAGGTTGGTAATGATGTGAAAGATGTAACTGACTCTCCTTGTGTCTCCTCTATCTGATCTGATTGTTATTTGTAAAAAGGAATCTTCAGAAGCCTGTGGTTCCCGCAGGATGCTAAGCAGCCAGGCACTGGGTTGCTGATGACATCCTGTGTCAGAGATCAGAAATCAGCCAGTTAATAGCTTTGCACTTAGAATTGTCTAATATTTTTTTCTTGTTAAAAGCCAATTTTCTAACATATAAAGTCATTTTCACATCCTTGATATATAGTAGATTGGAAGATTCTTTGAAAATAGCCCCGGTTTAAATGATTTTTTACTCAAGCACAATAAGTTGCTAGTTTATGCATCAAATCATTTTATAATTTAGATCTGTGTAATCCAGACCCATGTATAATAATACCATTCTTGCCAGTCTTTATGTTAGACTCACATTTTGTTGTTGTTTTGCAAATGATATATTACAAGATTTTGCTTTAATAAAATAAAACAGTTTTTCTCACTGTCAAAAGGCTAAATTTGTGCTGTCTTCACAAATTTAACAAGTTAATTTAATTATTTCAAGAAAAGGTTGATGTAGTCATCATTTTCACTCATTTTAGTTGCATAAAGGAACATAAAAATATCAAATATTAAGGCTTGTAAAGCTATTATAAATAGATATGTTTCTTTAAGATTTTAAAAATGTATGCCATTATATTTAGGTAAAGAATAACAAGTAAATTTCTGAGTAAAAATAAAAAGAAAAAAAAAAACCTCCAGAGAAAGATTTAAAATCAACAAAGACAGTTTAGAAAATATTATTTAATTGTTCTCCTATGCAGGCATAATTACATACTTAATGCAAAATTGCTTTCCTTTCAAAAAGATTTAGCCAAAAGTTCTTTAAGTTATTATGTATTTTGAGAAACAAGGAAAGAAAAAGGGGAGGAAGAGGGGGAAATAAGAAAAGAAAAACAAAAGATAGAAATGACATCTTTATTCCAGAATTTGAAGTAGCATCTCTTTACCTTGTTAGAGGTGGGCTTTTAAACATTGCCTTTCAGAGGAGTGCTAAAACTTCTGATCATTATTCGTTTATCAAAACCCAGAACCCAGAACAAAAAGTCACAACAAAATTTACATGTGTCACTTTTTTCCTCCTTGCACTCCTCATCTCTGCTCTTCCTCCTCCTACACAGCTTCTGTGCTGGTGTTTCGGTTTTATAATGTGTCCATTGTGAATTAAGAACATTTCATTGGCAGTTCTTTTTATTTGTGAGTTCATGATACAGTGTACCCTGTGACACTGAGTCAGACCCTGCTTGGATTCCTACAATTGCTAGTAAATTCCATCACTCTTGAGGGAAGCAAGAGTGCAAAACTAGAAACAACAGCAGGTACTGCATCTGTTGGAAGGGAACAGAGTTAAGAAGTGTCGATGACTCAGTGACAGTTCTATTGATCTGTTTAGGGATTCTTTTTTTTTTTTTTTTTTTTTTTTTTTTTTTGTGAGGATATGATGCAAAATAAATGCATCAGCACCGGGGACCTCATGGCAATGAGTTTTACACATTGCTATTATTTTTAGCTTGTTTTGTGAAATGTGATGCTACAATCACTAATAATATTACAGAAGTCATTTAGTCTGTTAACTCAAGGTCCAATAGCTGCCTCCTGATTAAATGTGGAAGCCAGGTCCTGCAATTATTTTCCAACTTAGTTTGTAATTACTCTCACAAATGATTTGAGCAAAGGTTTTTTGTTTTTTGTATTTTTCTTTGCCTTTTTTTCCTCCAAATATACACATATCCCTACCAACAATGCACGTTTTGTTCTAAAAAAGCTAGGCTACTTTTTGTAAAGTAAACGACTTTGAATTTGTCATGTAAATACCTAAAAAAAAATTTTATGAAGGTGATCAGTGCATTACTTTTTATTTACTGATAGTGTACGAAAAAATAAAATAACAAATTACAGCTCCTCTCTGATCCAAAATACCCTGATCTATCGTGAAATTTATAGAAAATTGAATATTCAAATCTCTGTTGTTGTTTTTTGCTTGCTTGCATGCTTGTCTATTAGCTTGTTCTAAATGATATAACTGAAAACAGCAAACAAACAAAAAAGCCACACAGTAACCCCCCCATTAAAACTTTACCTTGTTAGATAAGGCGATGTTTAGTCAATCAACAAAGCCCACATGCTCATTTTATCAGTAAGAAATCTCTCTTAAAAGCAGTCATATTTCCTTAAAAGTAAATTTTATCACAAATAAAATACAAAACCTCTTTCACTGACTTCTATGACATTTCATTCACCTTGTTCCCGCTGCTTTTGTGGTTCTTACCACTGGCCTGATCAAATGAGTAGGCAGCAACTAGAAATTCGCTAATGTGCACTCTACCTTAATATTAGAGTCTTATGTTTTTATAGCATTAACAAATATTTTCTGTTATTTTAGAGAGATAAAGACATCAGGAAAAAAAAAGAAAGGTATATATTTTTTAAATATTCCATTTTGTCCGTGTCTCTGAAAGGATCTATAAAGTTGTTTCAAAATTCCATTGTGGTGAATTTATGTTCACACTGTCAACAAATATTTATTATGAAACTGCTAGATAAATGATGTTCTATCTAAGATTATCAAGGGATGAAAATGTTACAATTTATTTATCCTTAAAAACTTTTCAGTACACTTAGGAACACATCATATAAGGAGATATATAGGAATAATTCATATTTAGAGAGCCCTTACCCTGAATTAGACACTAAATGAGCCTCAGGAACTCCACATAATTTAGCTGTGCAACAACCCTGTGCATCAACACATAAAGGTACAATTTTTTAAATGAGAAACCTAAGGTTCAGGATTATAATTTAGTTCCTTCAAGCCAGGGCTAAGAAGGGACATGTGTGTTGTGAGATTCAAATCCATGTTACTGATAACAGAGATGAGGAAAATATGATGCTTAAAGTGACTGGAGTATTTTGAAAAGAAATAAATCCTATCTGGACTAAATGATCAAGGGGTATTTAATAGTATGTTGTAAATAAATCATGATAGGTAAATAATTATGAGAAAGCAGATGAGCAGCAGTAATGGAACAAGAACGTGAAATTGTATTTAAAGACAAGTTCTTAACTGGACCAATATTTACATGATAGGAAGATTATGATAGAAGTGTGTGTTTGCGTGAGAGAGAGAGAGAGAAAGAGAGCGAGAGAGAGAGAGAAGAGAAAGAATTGAAGATGTGGAGATAAGTTAAATCAAGGAAATCAATGAATGGCAAAAAGTTACATTGTGCTATTATAAAAAATCAGAAAGAAAAATATGTATTACTTTTACTTCAGTAAAAATAGCACATTTTCTACACCAAGAAATTATTAAGCTCTTCTTGCATGAATTTATTTAACATGTAAACTTTTTTTATGGCTATTTTGGCTGCTTCATTTTCTGTCTCTTTTATCATTAAGAACAATATAAAATCTATGCATTGGCACAGGCACTGGCCAGAAAAATACTGATCACACAAATAATGGATTTTGAATATTTTTATCAAATTATTTGATAGAAAAAATTTACTAGCATATATTCTTATCCTGCCAACTTAAATATCCCTGAATAATAATTTCGATATATAGCTTATTTTTTTTAAAAAGTACTCCCCCTTTTTTGTTAACCTCAGTTGTGAAGAAGCCTTCTTCTCAACAATACATCTTGAATATTATTTGTTTGCATTGTTACCTTTGTATCTATTTTTCAAATTTCTTTATTTCAGGTCCCAAAACTGATATTCCATGATCCAGATATTCAGAGAGCAATGAATTTTCTAAACTAGTCCTCCATTTATTTATTTACCAATTTGCTTACTCACATAGCCATCCCTTCACTCATCAAAAATTTGAGACCGAATATGTGTTGGAATTATATATACTTATTTCCTAAAACATTTAACTTATTCTTTTGATCCTCTATAATGCAAAGATTATGTAATAGTTGACCAAACATTTTTAATGATCCAGAATTTCAATAATTTTCTCACTGTTTTTCTTACCTTCCTCACGTAACCTATGTGTGTATTTATCAACAATATTTTATTCACATTGCAAAACTGTTCAGCAGTTCTTCTATTTAATGTTTTAATCTAACATTGACTCACACCATGCAGCTGTTTATCTTTCACTCCATGTTAATTCTTTACTTTCTATTTTAAACTCTTAGTGTTAAATAAAAAGAAGTAGATGTGAATGAAATGTGAAAATGTAGAATGAAATGGAAATATGTCTTGAGTCTCTTTTATCTCTTTCAAATTGAAACATATCTGGATATATGGACATGATATGATTTAGTAATCTTAGGGCTAACAAAATTTAAGGACTGAAAATTTGTATATTTTTCAGAGACAGAATGATCTAGGATTAAATGAGCATAAGCCTATTTCCGTTGAGTGTTCTGCCTGTTTCATATGTTAGCAAAAAGTGATTTAGTTACCATATAATTTCAAAAAGTAATATTTGCATTCTACATAATTGATTCTGGCTTTTGCATTTTGAAGAGCATTGTGGAATGGTTGCTCCCATCTACAATCCTACCTGTTAGAGATGAGAAGCAAATTAGAAGGTTATTAAGTGAGGCCCAAATATTGGAATAGATGAGTTTCAAGACAAGGCGAAGACATTCAATTGTGAGAATTATTCCAGAAGTCTTCCCTATAATGTTTTCCTGGAATCACATGTCTCCATACAATGCCGGTCAGTGAGTTGTTTTCACATCTTTGAGGGAGAAAGCAAGAATTTTTTTCTCTGAATTCCCATAACACTACTTGTCCAGTTAGAACCATGAACTTCTTGTTATCTTCCATTAAGAAGTCTAACTCCAGTTTGGAGAGCTCCAAAGTCTTTTGGGGGTGATTTTGGGTGAGACTCAAACACTTCCCCAAAGCCTTGTTCCTTTGGAATTGTGTCAGGATTTAGATTCTGTCTGGAAGTGAAACAGTCCCTACAGTACATCAGTAAACAGAAAACATTTATATGGAAGCCCTGTTTTCACACAGATCCATTCCAGCATCACTAAGAAGATGGTCCGGTGAGAAGGTGTGGTCCACGATTAACAGTGTGTGACCAACTCCTTACTTGTGAGGAAGTGGGAAATTCCTGATAAATGTCCAATTGTCATCTTGAAGCAGGGGACATTTGGAGCAGTGCAGGCTCCTATAGTAAATGATTAATGTGTATTTTTTCTGATCCTGACAGATTCCAAAAGAAGAGCAGATTGCTACCCATAAAACTAAGCAGCATCAATGTGGAATTACTGGAAGAATTCAAAAGTCTTTGCAGAAATGCTGTGCTTACTCCAATGTTTCTCAAAAACCAGTTATTTTAAAGGGACCAGGGTCAATATAAATGAAATAAATGGAGGCTAAGATAAAATATGTCAGAAAATTTGCCGAAAGGTTATTTTAAGGTGGCATGTTAAAAACAATAATGGCCCATTAGGCTGTCTTGTTAAAGGCATTAAAGTCACAGACACAATGTATGAGTCACATGGGCCAGATTTTCCACTTTATATATAAAAACTTCAATATTGGATTTCTGGTAAAAGTAAAATGCTAACATTTCTGTGTATATTATTATAAATATTTAAGTTAAATTACAAGTCAAGGAGGAAGCAGAGTATTTAACACTGCTAGAAATGTGCCATCACAATATTACTTACTCATAGTTAAACTTAGGACTTTAAGGTGACTTTTCATTATAATTAAGCAGGCATTTAAAAAAGTTATGGTTAATAACTTGACAAGTAGATATATACCATTTCCAAATAAGTATCATCTTGTCCAACACATAAGCTATTAGTTTGATTTTAAAATAAAAATCTTGAACACAGCCAATAGTTAAGGTACTTAATAACTTCAAATTCAAATAATATTTCAGAAATGATTATCTCACCTAATACAGAATTAGAAACAGGTATATGAGGTGGTTTCCTAAAAGCACAACTTCCTCTGTTTTGTGTGCTGCAAAATCTTCAGGATTCAGAACAAATTTATCGCAGTGAAGATACTGAAGACACTTTTGTTAAAAGGAGCAATTATTAATGCATCCTTATTGCTCTGAAAAATTACTTGAATAATAAGTTCTTAGAACCCTTTCTGACTGTTGTCCAAGATGTTGGACAACATCTTACCTTAATATTTTTTCAGGTATTTTATTTCATTCTGTGCCAATTAATATGCATAGATCTTTTTTTCTCTATCTCTTTATGAACTGTTCATGATATGAAAAATTATTGTAAAGGACATAGAACTCTGTGATTAATTGGGTTGATTAGATGATGGTTCCTTTTTGAGTTAATTTATTTGGTTTCCATTTGCTTCCTAATTTTTAGATTTTAATTATTAGGGACATAGCATCAAGAATAAATGGAATAGATGTAGATATAGATATCTCTCACTTAGGTACAATGTTAAAAACATCTACTTAAAACACCTGCTTCTTGATGGAAGCTCAGGATACTGGAATAGTTTGAGTTTTATTAATAAAATATCTTGGATACACATTATGGGAATACTTTTGGTTACGGTATTTGCATAGTCACACTCTGCTTATTGAACTGCTTGTATGTTCATACCCTTTTACTTTTTAAAATTAATTGATGGAAAAATACCTTTTCTTTCCAATCAGCAATGCTCTGCAGTTTAGAACGGAGCTGACTCTTAAGCCCTGTGTGGGGATACTGCTTGGTTCCAGCAGAAAAGCTCTGCTGTGTGCTCTTTGGGGCACTAATTCATATCTTGAATGGGGTTGGGGGTGGGATCTTTGGAGAAAGAAAAGGGAAAAAAACAGAGTAAAGCAGAAGATTCCACATACAAAGGGCTTGCAGACACTTGAGATTACAGGGAATTTGTGTAAAAGAAGCCTGTACTCAAAACTAGATAGGAAGAGAGAAATAAGATACTAGGTCCCGACATACACACCTGTACTCAAAAAATCACTGGTAAGATCTCTGAAACTGACACTTTGGAATTTTGTGATTTAATTCCATTGACTTGATCACAGAACAGGGCACTTCTAACTTCTAAATTTCATGTGTTGACCTAGAATCTCATGGTTTTGCTTTGTAACACTGAATTTGAAACATTGAATTTTCTGAATGTTTTATGAAACATTGCATTTTATAGACACTTGTGTCTATATTGAACTGCTGTGCTTCAGTAGAATTCAGAGTTTCAGTGTGGTACCTGAATACAGGAAGAGAGTACAATGTCATATAGATAGATCACTTGTGATGGCAGTTCTTTCGATGTTGGTGGCTAAAAGGGAGAGGGGATGTTTTCAATGCTTTCAGAGGGTCTATTTCAAGAAGTTTCTAAATTGACAAATAAAAGGGGGTGAGGACAAGTAGAGAGATGAGAGGAAGAAAGAAAAAAAAAAAAAAAACAACAACAAACCTCCGTACTTGACGGTGTAAAGTACAAAAGTGTCAGAAAATATAGGTATGTTAATTCCCTATTTCAAACAGACATAAGTCACAGGCAACCTTATTCTTTGGTTTCTAAGCACGTTTTTGAATTTTGGACAAGAGGGAGAAGAAAATTGGAGGTTAGTGAATCCAGTGGGGCAAGAGGTGAAGAGGACTAAATTTCAGTCAAGACAACAAGGAAAGTACAAAGAATACAGTTTCTCTTTCATGTGCTTTGATCGTCTTTCCTGTTTTACCCTTAATGAATACTTTCTCAAAACTAAAAATAAAACACTGCATTCTATTATGGTGTGCTCCCCTCCTAGGGAATTCTAAATGGGCAAGGAATTCTCATCTATGAATATGACTATAGATCTTCATATGTATAGTTAAGACACAGATCCATGCATATGTTTGTTTTTCTTTTGCTGGGGATCAGATAGTGGACAACAGAAAGAAGAAATAGAAATCCACACTAGAGACCTAAAAGTAATTGTTAGTTTTCTTTAAACTGCTTTCATGATTCTATTGCTTGGCATTGACCAAACTAGGGTGTACTGGAAGATTTTTAGTGGTGGCATTAAAGTACACACATGCCATGAGAAAGGGGCTCAGGGAACAGTTGTCAAGTAGATGGTCATCATTCTCTACTGGTTAAATAGAAGCCTTTCCTTCAGCCCCACATACTAGTCCTGGGAAAATAATGGACTGAGAAAGCATCTATTGAATAGGAAAGAAATATTTTGCATCAACAATTAAGCTGCATCATCTAGGAAAGCTCAGGATGGAACCTGGTTTGTCATTCACTGTCCATGAGATCTCATAGTATTCTGATTGTGGAATAATGAAATGAGATATATTGTCCCAGATTATTTGATTTTCTTTTATAAGCATTCTTTACTTCACAAAAAGGTCACACATATACGTCCTCATAGTGCTTGAGCATGCATTACTTAGAGCTATTTTATTATCCCTTGATGCTTCCAGCTTGCTTACTTGTGAACAGGACCTTTGCCATGGTAGACAGATGCTAATATACATGGTCAGTGACTGTACTCATTACAAATAAGCTCCATCCAACGAAATGATTTTAGTAACTATATTAATAAATACATGATACTCGTACATAGAAGTCACCTTTTCTCCCCCATAGATGGCTTTGATTACTTTGACAGACTAAGATACGCTAATGATACAAATTAGGAGCAAAAAGAATTAAAAGGGTGTTTAACTCTGATGCCAGGCTGTCAATTCCCTATAGTGCTACCAACTTACAGATAGATGATTAAAATTGTTTCGTTTAGGAATTTTGAATATTTTAAAAATTGAATGAGTTTCTGGGGGAGGAAAAAAGAAAGAAAAATCTGTGCTTAGCTAATTAGACATCCTATTTGATTTAACAATAGGATTCTTCTCTGAACATTGAGATCATTCTGCACTACTAGAAAGCTCACATTTTGCTATTACAAAATAAATTTTCAATTTTTATCCAGTGAGTTTGTTTAACATCTCATTTTTGATAATAGCTATATGCTTTCTTTAATTTTAAGTATATAAACAGCAATGGTCGTTTATTTCTTAATTTATTTCTAAAGTAATTATTTCTGAACCAAGATACTAGATACTACAAATGTCTCAGATACATGGGATATGGTTCTTTTCTGAGAGGTAAAATCTAACAGAAGAAAATAATACAGACACCCAGATAACTATGTAGGTTGAAGTATCTTGCAAATCACATAATGAAATGCACAAAGTGCTTCAAATAGAGGTAATAAGTAACTTAGATTTTTGGCATCATGTGGTGTAGTATTATGCACAAATCTGGTTATTATATACTTATATGCATATTAAGAAAGTTAATTTATTGGGGGCTCTATTGTACTATTTGTATGATATGGTGAGTATAATAACTTTGCCTACTTCTCAAACATGTATACAGGTAATTGAGTTAACACAGGTGCACTATTTAGAACAAAAACTAGTCCCTTTTAAGGATTTTCATGATCCCAATACTGACCCCAAAGATCAAATTTATTTGTGAGTTAATCAATTTCCTTCCCTGTCTCATCATCTACACTATAAATTCTTTGAGGTCAGAGATTCTGTCTTCTTTGTTGTTTCCCAGTTGGTTCAAGAGGAGTACAATAAATTTGTATTAAATTTTAAAAAATTAAATGAAGGGTGAAGACTGATTGCTTTGTTTGGTTCATGGGTGCTATAATGAATATCTGATTAGATGTGACACTATGCTTCAGAATCATCTATAAAGTTGTAAATCTGTGTGACCACAATTTAAGAAAGGTGTTTTAGCTGAAATCATAAACAAAAACAAATATAAAATGAAATATTCTTGACAAACATAACAGCCAAATACTCTTTAATAGAACTGTTTTTTGTGAGTTGAAGAAAAAATATGTCTGATATACAGTTGGTTAAGAAAATATTTATTTGTTTACAGGTTTTAGCATGACCCAAATCCTCATCTATGGTCATCTTCTAAAGGATTACCATCTTTTTTTGGGGAAAAAAGATGATGATGAGGGCATGGCTATGTCAGACACATAGAAGAAAGTAGAATCCTTATGTAGACTGTGAAATGAAGTGAACCTCTTTGAGGGATCAGTGGATAATGGGGGTCAGTGGGAAGATGACAAATGGGTCTATTCTTGTTCTTTAATATAATAAGTGTTCTAAAAATGAAAAAAAAAAAGTCCTGAAAAAAGGAATCAATAATAACAGTCTCCAACTTCTTAAATCAGTCAGAGGTTGCCTAAATAAACTAGCATTCTTCAGTGTAGAGAACTGAATAAGATGGAGTGATTCAACGATACCCATGCACTGTCAGAGCCAACACATTAAGTCCAATGACCCTGGATTAATTACTTTTCAGTTCTGAGTTTCACTTCCATCATTTGTAAATAACAAATGGAATCGAGGGCTTAAAGACTTTCAGTTTCTTCTAAGTGTAAAATTCTGAGTCATTTAATTTAGTTTTCTTATTTTTCTGAGTTTTACAAGAATATATTTGTTTATGTTCCTTTGGCCCCACAAATAATTGTTAAAATAGGAAGGAAAGACAGAGCTGATGACATTTACAGCTGAAATACAATTTTTTTTTTGTTTTAGTGTGATATGTTTTTAATTAAGTATAAGTCTATTTCAGTCAGCAATCAAAAGAAATAGTTTACATATTTGAACCACCGTAATATTCTGGAAAATATAATAGAATTTGAACTAAAATTTTGTTCTCTAATTAGACAAGGTGAAAATTTTTAAGGATCAAAAAATGCATCACTCTATTTCAATAAATTAAAACTTATTGAGCTTTCAAATAGCATGAATAAATGGATAGTTGATGCTTTTCAGATTATAGTTCACCCAGCAAGCACATTTCCATGCCTGTGCTCTTTGTTTCTCAAAAATATGCAGCAAGGGCAATTTGTTTATATTCTTTGTAGTGTCTCCAGATCCACTTTTCACCCTTTCTTCCCAGTAAACTGACTACTGTTGATCATGTGATCATATTCTTCTACCTGTCAAAAGATTAGAACAAAGGAGCATGACATCAGATTTTTTATGTTCACATTTCCTTTGAGGTTTCCTCTAGTTGGCTAAACATTTGCTCAACACCTCATTCCTCCTGGTTTTTTAGACCTAACAATGGAGAAAATGAATTTCCTTTACTATTTCTTCTAACTCTCCACACTCCAGTCACACTTTAGGGATCAATATTTTTTAAATAAACTCTGATCAAATTATGTGAATGTTAGTGTATCATTTTCTATTCTTTGCAAATGACAGAACTGAATTTCTGCCTGGCCTAAAACTATTACTTGAAAGTGTCTGAAGACAAGATTAGATATTTACAGTGCACTACCTCTGCACATAATTCTGGGCTTCCTTTCCTATCAATAGAACATATATATTTTTTTTAATAGTGACCATGTCTGCTGTTCTCAAAATGCAGTGAATAGTATGAGTGCAAAGAAATCAAGCTATGTGTCTCCAAATCTAGTATAGCAGAATACACAATGGCAGAAATATTTATGTCAGAAAAGAACCCAATATACTAGATGTAAATTGCAATGACCAACTTGATATGAAATCTGAAATCTTGTATTTATTAAATGAGTGACCATGAATAAATGAATTAATGCTTTCAAATTTAAGGTTTTTTCCAGTATAAAATAAAATTACCTCCTAATTCTAAATATGTCACTCACTGATAATACTGTCATTCTTTAGTACTAAGTTTGTGTATATATACACAAAATTAATGTGGCAAGATTTTTAAGACTAAGAAAGCTGTTATAATGAAAATATGTGATATCAAAAACTTAGACAAATACGTCTAATACACATTTAAAAGCATGGACACTGTAAGGTCCTAAATAATTAACAACTGCAAATATCACTAACATTTCAGTGGATAAAAAGTGATAATGAATAACTGATTTCTAGAATGAAGGTGAATTTAAAATCAACATGCAGATGTGAATATGATTTTATTCAACATCATAATTAGATGTATTTTAAAGTATTCTGAAATTTCACCTTGCCAGAAACTGAAAAAAATAAGCAATTTATTTCAGCTACTTAGTTCTATTTAATCATAATTTAAAATATCCTATTTGGATATCAAAGGTATCCCTTTAAGTTCAACACATTGCTACTGGCAAAGCCCACATCAAATAGAATTTTAAATGACTTCTGATGAAGATAGTCCCTGGGAATAACTGATTTAGGACAAATTAGGCCAAATATTTGTCCTGAGTACACTCATCCGATTGCTACAGATTAGAGATGACAGTAAGGACTATCTTAGTCTTTAAGGGAAGAAAATAAAAGGGGAATCTCTTAGAATATATAAGAAAGCTGTTATAATGTCATGGTAATGCTGGTGATGAAGATGATGATGAAGTGGAAGGAGAAGACAACTACAAGAACAGTGATGTTTACTATTTATAGAGTGATTACTCAGTAGATAGCAGGATGACAGATATATTACTATGTTTAATAATCTGAGTAATGCACAATAAGATGATGAGATGGTACTCTAAATTACCACATGTAAAATGAGGAAACGGAAATACGGAAAATTCTATTGCAGTTAGTAATAAAAGTTTGTGCCATAGTTTCAAACATAGAACTTACTCTTATAGTATTACAGTAGCCATTCACTAATTGTATTTTTAAGTTCTATACCTTCCTTCTTCCTTCCCTCCTCGATAGAAACCAAATTCAGAATTTCCCTTAATCATGAGTGTCTATTTTTTTCTTGGTAAAGCATGTAATACTTTATTCAACAATATTTGAAATTAATTTGAAATAATTTCAAAAATAAATATGCATTGATCAAACACCTCGAAGCCAGACCATGGAGTCACTGAGTGTATGGTAATGAATAAAGGATTTAAAAATTCTCCTGACCTTAGGTAGTTCATATCACTAAGAGTCCAGTCTGTAAACAAAAATAATGAGTACAACAATGTAGTGGTTTTACTCAAAAACTTTGAAATTAGAAGCTATGGCTTCAAATTATCCTTCATCATTTTCTGCCAATATTTTAGAAGAAAATGACTGAACCTCTCTGAAATCCCATTTCCTCATCTGCTAAATGGAGATATCTAACTCTAAATAAGGCTGTTGTATAATAAGAACTAATATTTATATAGAACTTAGTATAGAGTTTCATGTAAGTGCTTGAGATGGAAGCTATTTTTAAATGTGTCACAGATGCATATACAGAGATATTGAAGTAGAAGTCACTACCCATATGCATACTTCCATTACCCTCCTTCTAGGTCATCACATTTTCATTTCCTGGGTATAAAGTATTTTTAACGAATATGAATTCCTCCAGGAAACTTTTTAATACTATTTATTTCAATGCCCACAAAAATGCCTTTCTAATATCATCAACACACTAATCCTTAACTCATAGACCTTATCATTTCTTTGAACTAATTTGACCTTGTGCTTGCTATTTGATTATTGCCAACCATCTTTTTGTTTTGTTTTTGTTTTTTTTTTTTTTTGTTTTTTGCATAGACTCAAGAAAGAATATTGGAAACTATGGAAATAACTAATTTTTCCATTTGACCCTGAGAAAGAGACTTTTGCTGTACTTGAATTTTGCTAGTGGCGGTGGTTGAATGTGAAGTGAAAATCTACCACTGTCACTTTACAACTATGAAAGAAGCTGGTGTAAAGACATGGCTGATCCTACATAGGACCGTCAGAGCAACTAAATTAAGTCAATCCTGATTTTCATCCAAATCCTGCAATCCTGCATCTTCCAGTAAGAAAAAGCAAAATAAATGCAATTAAAACCTACTATTTTATCGCGTGTCACTTAAACCATTTTGAGTTGAAATCCCCTAAAGTAAAATATAAAGAGCCCTAGTAAACATGCAAACTGCAAAGGATAAATACATTTTCATATATCTTATTCAGCTAGACAGCGCAATAAAAAAACAAGTGGAAGCCAATATGCATGCTCCAACCTGAACCCTGAGTCCACCTCGGACATAATGCATTAACATCCTCTAAACACTTCAGGAAATGAGAATGCTGCATCTTTGATTACAAGGTCACTGTAGTCTTCACACACTGCTTACTAATATTTAGAGAATCAAATGCTGCAATTTAAAGTTTCAGCCTTACGCTTCCTTGCCGTTTGCAAATGAAAATTGCAAGGAGGAAGTAGCAAATTATCTCACTACCAAAGAATTGCTTGAAACAATTTCAGAAAGTTCTCGGTCAAGTCTGATTTATTTAACTTTGTATTTTGGTATTATATAGATGTTCCCTCTTCATGAATGCTTATTAATAATGTTATGCAATTGACATTATCTTCCTTATCTTCAAGGACCCTATTGTGTTTGTGTATTTATTTTGCTCCATTTTCCTATATACACCGACATGGAATCCTTGTGTGGGGTGACTCACATAATTGTAAAAGTTCTTGGGTGAATTTTCTTCAGTTAAACATGTCAGGGAAGAAATATGCAACAAATAATAAAATGGAGGCAAACACTCATCAATCAGGCCTGCCTGCCACTTCAGTGCTACTAGAAGTCTCCTCAGAGTGACAGCACAAATGCATGTTGGCAGGCCAATCAAAGCTTTAGAAATAAAACAAAATGTTTCATACCAGCCCCTCAACTCTCTAAGGCTGTGTCAGCCTGGTTGCAATTTCATTTTTTTACATTAGTTTTGAATTTCTTTATTAAATCATTCTCATTCTGTCCCTTCGACTGTCATATACATGCCAATACTGTTGACAGCTATAAAAAGTAGTGCATGTGTAATCTTTAGAGAATGATGCTCTTTAGACATTTTTGTGGTTTATTTTAAAGTTCAATGATAATATTGGCATTTTGCTTCTTTTAGATGGGCGGTTATGTAATGATAGTATCAAAAGTACGTTAAAGTCAATGAAAGACACACCATATTCTCTTTGTCATTATTCTTATGCAGCAGTTCTTTTTAAAAGTTGTATAAATAACAGTTATAACTCACAGAATTGCTAAGAATCATGTCTATCCTGTTCTTCATTTATGTGAGGAGTTCAAGAGTTCTTGCCAAATTTATTTACAACAAGGCTGCTTTCTTTTATTGACTGAGTCACTGATTGTCATTTTAATAATAAAGACCCCAGCAAGATTTGTAAAATTTTAGATCTGCCTTGGTCTAGTTCAGGACACGTGAAGCATGGCAGTGAAAGGAAGGGATCTTGTTAATGCATAAGGATGAATAGAAATTTCCATTTCGATTTTCATTTCAAGCTGGGAAAGCAGATGTATTCCAAGAGACAGCGCCACTGAACTAAAATTTTCTTTGCACCCAGCATTTCTCTCTTGAGGCAAATACCCTTCTCCTTTTTTTCCTAAATAATTCACAAATTGCTTCTGCACAGAGGCCAAAGAGGGTCAGAACAAAATTCAATTACTTCCTATCACCATATTCCTTGCTTACAAGGGAAGGCTGGGTTTTGAGGTTTGCTATCTTAATCATGTATGAAGGTTAAAAGCAAACATGTGATTATAAAATTTGGGGGATAGTGGGAGCACATCCAATATGTTTTACTTTATTGAAAAAACGCCATGTTTATTCTTACCTTTGCTTATCTAGCATAGTTCTTCATTAAATCCTTCCCAAATGTTCTGCTTCTAGGATTTCACTAATTATCTAAGCTTACAAGTACAGCACAAACCATGACTTGTGTAATGTTGGGTCTCATCAATGTGTCACGCCGTGTCCTGTCACTATATAGAGCACAGTGTGACAGATGAGATTCTACAGTGAGGGCTGCATTATCTCTTGGCATAAGAAAACATGAAAAGAAATAGATATTTCATCTGATGTTTTCTATCTATTCACACTTATGCACACCATATATATTTTTCTAAGAGACTCTCTAAGTTCATTAGAGTTAAATATTCTAAATATACATTCTTCTAAACATTGATTTTTTTCCCTTTCTTTAACCAAGAATAATTATTCTAATTCTCCATGAAAATTAAAAGACAGGAGCTGAATTGTGCAATACAGTTTTTATCACTATTTATTTCTTCTGGTGTTTACAGCAGTTCAGCAAACTAGCAGTTCAGCATAGGAAAATATACTATATGTGTTTTAAGATAAAAATACAGAGGCACTAATATTAAATAATGTATCCAGTGTCATGTGCTATACAAGAAAAGGTAGGAAGAAACGTTTCTGCTGCTCTGAATGACTAGATGACATGTTCAGGCATGCTTAGCGTGCATGAATACTGAAAATCTCAGAACATAACTGTGTTTTATATTAATCTGGGTCAATTCTTAAATGTTCATGTTGTGTAAACATTTGTTTGGTAGCAGAATTTTGGCCTCCATGGACTTTCTACTCTTAAAATGCAATCTGAATTTACTGTGTCACATGGGTAAAGGGGCTAACAAACATCATGAAAGATGGTAGATCTGTTGACTTCAAAAGAGTGAGATTATTTTGGTTTATCTAGTAGGCCCTGTATCATCTCAGAGCTCTTGAAAGTACAAAGAAAAGCCCGGCACGGTGGCTCGTACTGTAAGCTTCAGCCTATGAAGCGGCTGGGGCTAGGGATCGCGGATCGAGTCCCGTCTGGGGCCCGTAGCGAGACCTAGTTCCAAAAAATGGCTGGGCATGGTGGTGTGTGCCTGTCATCCCAGCTACCTGGGAAGCTGAGGCTGAGGATTGCTTGAGTCTGTGGTACCACGGGCAACGAGAGCCTGCAGTTCCATGGGCAAATATAGCGAGACCTAGTCTCAAAAAAAAAAAGTACAAAGAAAATCCGAGAGATTTGGGAGACAATATCAGAAGGATTCAAAAGTCAATAAAGATTTGAAATATTGTTACTGCCTTGAAGGTGGTGGGGGTGGGGGTGGGGGTTCAACACAAGGATATAGAATACTCAGTTCTGTAACCACAAAGAACCAAATTCTGCCACAAATTTGAATGAGCTCCTCAGAGGATCTTCCACAAAATCTCTAACAAAGAACCCAAACAACCTACACTTGGTTTAGGCTTTGTTAAATCTTAAGTGCACACCTTACTCAACCTACTTGCATGTGTGACCCACAGAAACTGTAGTATAATAAATAGTTACTGTTTTAAGACTATAGATTTGTAGCTGCCATAACAGAAAATTAATTCAACATTAACACTTAACCTATCATTCCCCAAATGACAGTGAGTTCTGTAGGCAAAATTGGAGCTTAGTTTTCTCCCATGTAAGATGGCACAAATATTATCTCGTGTTCATTCTCCTGTTGACACTAATTAAGTCAATGTAGTTAATAAGTCTGTAGTCATAATTCCTCATGGTTTAATATGCTCTGATCTGTAGTCATTTTTTCCATGGGAGGAAACCATATATTTGGGAAAAGTTGAAGTCTATTCCCTAGAACCCTTGTATGACAGGGATTTCAACTCTGTGGTCAGGTTTTTGCTTCATTCTAATCTTCTTGAGCTGGCAACTGCCCAGGAAGGGGGTCCGCTCCAGAGGAGAGAGGAAAGCAAGACCATTAACAAAGTGACAAAACAGACTCTTACTCTATCAGCCCATGTGTTCTTTATTTACAGCAATTCCCTTATTAGTCTTCGGAATTTTTCCTCCTTCAATTAGATGTGAGGATGATTCATCTATTGCTTCAGGGAAGGTTTGTTGCAATGAAAATGAAATCTTTAGACTAAGAGATCCAAACAAAAGACTAGAAAGGACATTTATGAGTTTTAAAAACTCAAATTCAGTGCACTAAGGGACTCTGGACATTTATGTTATAAACCAAAGACCAAAAAGAATGTTAAATGACCAAAAAATAAAAACAAATGCAAATTTGAAAATTACATGGGCAGGTACAGAGTTGGGGGCAAAAGCTTTCATGGAGTGGGAATATCACTTGCCTTCCTCACATCCCTGTCCTGGTTTTTCAGTCCTGGGATCCATAAAATCCCTTCACACCAGCAGGGGGTAGGAATTTTAGAAAACACAAGAAAATCTGAATTTATAAGCAAACTTTCTGAAGCAGTCTCTTACATGCTCCCACAACTCCATCTTTAATAGTTGTTTTGTTATTTGATTTGGTTTTGTTTTTCCATATTTTAAAATAATTTATTTATTATTTTGTTTGTTTTTTTCTTTCTGTTTTTAAATTTGATTACACATGTGTATATTTTTAACATCATTGTGTAACTGGAAATTCTCCCACCACCTTGTCACTCATGTTTGCGACGGAACTCGGTCACTGGCAGAGTTGTGGTATCAGAAACAGCAGCAGAGTGTATTATCTCACGCCTCCAAGCATCCCTAAAATGGCACTGGAAGCCAGAAATGCGAGAGGGGAGTAGCATGTCAGAGTGGGGACCAAGGAAGCCCGATACTGTAATCGTAATACAGGCACTTGAACTTAAATGGGACATTGCAGAAGAGCCAGATCTTATGCGAAATTTCAAAATGAATTTACTCAAAATACACATGAAATTTCAACTATTACTAAATTCTCTTGATTGGAGACCACAATCAGTCTTGTTTTTACCTATGAGAGATGGGAAAAACATTTTATAGAGCACATTCTATATATCATACAGTTTATATTCATGGAAGATACAGTAAATTCACCACTAGGCATTTTCTTCTGAGCAAGATTTTGCAATCATTTCCACACACAGTGCTTCAGTTAACAACTGCCAGTTAATAAAAATTCCATGCCAGAAGAATATGGCGCATATATATTTTGTTTTACTATTTACTGTGTGTCTCCAGGTAATACATCTGATCTGAGCATCAGAACAGATTAGTATATAAAAATAATAACTATTTCAATGACTCCTCATGGAGATAAAATGAGTTAATTTATGCTTTGAGAACAAAGATCACCAAGTATAATAATCTGCTATTTTTTTTATAGTCTGTAAGCTCAGGAATGAGTTTCACTTGTTTAAATGGTAAGAAAATCAAAATAATAATACTTTGTGGTACATAAAAGTGACATATAGATATAGATAGCAAAGTTTTTTGTATTTTATTGGAAAACAGCTACACTCTTCTATTGAGGTATTGATTATGGATACTTTGGAGATACACCAGCAGAGTTGAGTCTTCAATAGTTTCTTATGTATATGCCAGCTGGCCCTTTATACAAAGCATCTAGGGTGATGCCAGGTGCTTGCAAAATGCTCAAGACCATTATTTCCTTCCTTTCGTCTTTTGTCATTTGAGACTCCATCTGAGAGCAAAAAGACATGAAAATCAAGAATGATGAACTAAATGTTGGCTGTTATCCTGGCCTGCTTTAATGACACTGACCAACTCATCTCAGACCTAAACATTCACTTACAGAGTTAATGCACATACAGTGGACTCTTGCCCCCAGTGTGAAAGGTAGGTCCTAACCACTGAAAATGTGCCCATCAAAGTTTAGAGAGCATCAACAAACATGGACGCTCATAAGCAAACATGATTCATTTCTTAATCATCTCCCATGTGGTTTCATCCATTTCTTGACTTTCAACAGTAGTGTCATCCCTTGGAGGCCACCATGACTATGTGGCAGAGAACCCTCGGTTGAAGCTCAACATCACTTACATTGGACTTCTCTGTAAGCAGCATCGCTTATGCTGGGTACTGCTGTCCTTCCTGGCTTTTCTGGAGTGTTTGGCATCGTTGCCTATTTTGAAGTGTATCTTCTGCTGCCAGGGAGTGCTGCTTTCCTCCGGCATCTGCATCCCCCAGTCACTACCACCACCTGCCACATTAGTAGTATTGCTTCGCTTCACAGATCCCGGGCGAGAACAGAATACTTGTCTCCCATGTTTAAGTTAAAGACGACTAACGAGAACTACTAGGTTATAATAAATTCATCTAGACATTATCATTGTGAAGTGTCAAGAAATTACTTCTCATTTATAAATAATGCCTTAGCTATACATCCCAAGATTCAGATCTAAATTAGTCCCGTTGTGGGAAAGGATTAGTTTGTATTGCGAAACGATCACATTCAGAAGGGAGGACGCTTAATTCACCACTCCTTCACAATATGAGGGCTTTGTTGAAAGACCAAGCTTTTCATGCCTGAATCTTTTTAGGCTATGGATAATTTCATTTTTTCCAGAGACTTTAGAGTTCCTGATGTAAACTTCTAGTGGGTCAGCTCGGTTTTCCAGACTTGTTTAACCATTTATGAGATACAATCATCAGCCACCTATGAATCAGTTCTACATGCCCGTGATGATATTTTTCCTTTGAAGAGTTTATACCAATATTTCAGTGGAAAGATATCACCATGTAGGACAATCATGCCAGTGATTCTGTACACATCTCTTCCTATAGTACAAAAAATGTTCAAAGTGGCAATCAACATGCCTATTAATTTAACTGAAATTGTGTTTATGGTTACTTAGGCTGATTAATACCGAAAATTATTCTCACTCTGTTACAAGTCCAGTTTGCTCTTTATCATGATGTGGAGATTTTGTGTTATTCTTTACATTTACATTTCTGAACTTAATGAGGAATTACACTGTGAATCATCATCTTAATATTCATTTATTTATTATCATATACCATCACAACCATGATTTAGTTCAGGACAGAGATGTGTTTATCTAAATACTTGGCATCCCAGCTTTTGAAAGACAAATATAACCACAACCCCGTTTACATCAATAGTCATTCAGAGAAGATTACTGAGGGTTTCTGGAAAAATCTTTTCTTTCTGATAACAAATGATAGACAAAACTGTTAACACAGTCTCCCTTCACTGCTCCTGATTTTTTCTTTCATCGTGCAAACATGATGCCCAGAGTTATAGTTGCAGTTTTGTGGCTGTAAGGTAAAAAACATGAAAATGAAAGTTAACACACAAAGGACACCGGAATGGAAAGAATGTCAGAGCCTGTCTCTCTTTCAGGCACTTCTCTCATGAACCAACATCTGCAACCAATTCTAGAATTCTCACAATGTGAGAAAAAAAAAAGTAGTTTCTCTTTGTTTTGTTTTGAGTGTTCAGCTAGCCCTCATTTTCAGGTAAAACAAAATTCTACCTGTTATAAGAGGCTGCACCACACAGTTACTAAGTTAAACAATTTTTCTTATAAAAATGATAATTACACATAGTCTGTTAATATACTGTAATGCTCTAATATATCATAATAGTTAATATAGTCAAAAATATATCCTAGTTCATCTGTTTGAAATCTATTTCTTGAACAGGACTATCTTTTGTTATCTTGCATGTATTTTAGGGTTTTTTACATCATACAGCTGTATATAAATATAAGCTTCAGAATATGGTAAATGTTTATTTTCAATTAATATGACACCAATATTTTTACACTATGTTCAATGTAAAAAGAGAATGACATTTGGTTAAATACATTAGTGAAAAAAGCAAGAGAAAGACAGGTAAACTAATATGATGAGCACTCATAGATGAAAATTTTAAAACACAGTGCTCAATGCTAAGATATAAACAAGATTTTACACATTATTATATATTTTCTGTTATTGCACAGTTGATCCAGTTTGACATAACAATCTATTAAATGATAAGTATGCAAAATATATTCAGTATAAAATTTATTTAACAGAATATTAGAGTCATGTTATATTTCAAAATGATAATGAATGAACTGGTCCGAAGCTTCCACTACAATGTTTATTATCGCTTCAATGCTTATTGAAGAATATATTCACAAAAAGCTTTATTTGACTTAAAATCCTTGACCTTGGTAATATAAATGCATTGTTGTTCCTTTTATGCACTTTCCTTTCTTTTAAAAAAGATATTCCCCTTCTATGTGTTGGAGATTTCTTCATCGGAAATCTTGGTTATTTTGTACATGTGGTAAAAAAAATCATAAATTAATCCTTTTTTTTTTTTGCTTGTGGGATGTTTTAGGTAGTTTTATAAGATCCCCTATAAAATCTGGAATGTTTGGGATCTTTAGTGTACCTGCGTTCAACCATTTGGAAAAATACAAAGGGAGAGAGAGAAGTTGAAATACAGCGAGAACCATAAAATTGATGGGAAGATTTTTGAGGTTTGTTCTATAGACTTTTGAGACTATGAAAGAACATTCCTCCTTTCAGAATGTGAAGCATAAGGCTTCCTTCTGTTGTTTGATATAAACTATTTTCTCTCTAATAATTTCTCCTTTTCCCCTAAACTACTTTGATTTCCTTTACTGTCAGTTGTGTACAAATATGTTTTAATCTAGTCACATCAAAATTTTAAGTTTAAAAATGGTCATATATATATATATATATGGATAGCAAAACATGAAATAAGCAAAGTTCTAAATTCAGACCCCATTCACATTAAAATAATAATTTTGAATATATACTCTACTAGAGATGTCTAAATTTTGGTGCTAGGACTATCGCTAAGTTTCGATTTCTTTTATTTATTTTTCATTTCTTTTTTTCAAAATGTTTTAAAAGTGACCTGATATTTTTACAGAAAATACACAAAGTATAGAGTGGAAAAATATAACTTTTACAACATACGCAAATAGATACAATTATTTAGTTTTAACATGTATACTGAAAGATTTTATTGCTAAAATGCTCAAAAGTGGGCTAATGGAACATTAATCTAATTTACTGTTATTTATAATTCTCCAAACTATGTTCTAAGGAACATATTTTCTTTCTGGAAAGACTAAAGGGTTATGATCGCAGTCTTCCCAGCATCTATAAGGAACTTGAAGTGGCCATTTGCATAAGCTAGTTTCTTCACGTTAAAGAAGTTTTATACAGTTTAGCTACTTGAGCTGTGAATTTATTACTACTCTCTAAGTGGATCATAATATAGGTTTGGTGTCATTGCTTTAGTTAATCACTTAAGGTTTTCTTCTATCTGTGATCTTTAAGTTTTAAATATAACATTTAGTTTCAACAAGGTAACAGGCAAACTGTAAAATCTTTCTGTCATAGAGACTGGAAATCTTTGAAATAAAATAATTAATGAATAAAACCAGAATGCATGCCTATGTTTCTAAAAATGGAAGGGAAATCTAGAGATTACAAAGTCAGAGAGAAATGAAAAAAAAAAAAAAAAAAAAGCAAACAAAACAAAACCATAAACTTTCCATGATTTTAGTGGATAGGTACATTCTTTTTAAATCTAGGGACTTTGTTTTATGTTCATATGGATATTAATTTTTGGATACTCATGAGCTCCTGAATAAATTCAGTCCTTAAAAGCAAAAACATTATATTTGCCAAAAAAGTATGAAAAAAAAAGGAAAATATATGCAATAAGTTTCAAAGACGACATTATTTTGTGTTTGAAAAATAAATGTCTCTCTTGAGAAATTAAAACCCAAGATCTTTATCTTGAATAAATTTGGGATTCAGAATTTTCCATGAGATCTGGATAATGTCAATAAAATATTAACATCATAATAAATCTAGGATATCTGGTAGTTCTCATAAACAAAGGCAGAGAGAGACTCACAAAGAAAGAAAGCAAAGACAAATTGTAGTGACAAAAATTTGAAAAATGGAAAATATTTTTCTTGGCCCTGAGTCACAGATTCAAAGAAGAATAAAACACATGACCCAAGGACTCTATGTATTATAGTAAATAAATAAGGACTATGGACCCTGGCGTTCGGAACTCCCTAGCCAGCGGGGAGCGAGGGGCGTCCGGGCACACCTGGGTGAGTTCTCCCGTGGGAGAACAGGGCGGTTCCCCACCCGCCAGTAGGTGGCTGTGGCCACCTACAAGCCGGCCTGGGAGGCACCGTGAAGCCCCCAGCCCCCGGAAGTCAGGGCGCATGGAGTGCCGAGCGGCCCGGGGCCTACCTGGGCTCATGGGCAAGCGGGGGGGGGGGGGGGGGGGGGGGGGCATCTCTCTTTTACTCCATCTAAACTTCAGAGCAACCAGAATAGATGCAACAGCAACCCCAACATAGAACGGGTGAGGGACCTGGCAAAAGTCCAACCCACAGACCAGAGCTGGACACAGCAGATGGATAACCAAATGAACCAGTACAAGTAAGACCAGAAAAACAACCATAGAAACACGATGTCACCAGGCGCACTTGTACACTGTCCTGGCCAAAACCCGGGATTTCAACGTGGAGATATATTCAAGGAGAGCAACACACCCTCCCCTTATTAAGGGAGAGGAGAGGATGACCAAAGAGGGGATAATGGGCCTCACACCAAAACTGCCAAAGGAAGAAGAGGAGATAACCTTCAAAGGCCATTTGCAGAAGCCTGAACTCATGGGCCGGGCACGGTGGCTCGTGCCTATAAGCTTCAACCTATGAAGCGGCCGGGGCTAGGGATCACGGTTCGAGTCCCACCTGGGGCCCGTAGCGAGACCTAGTTCCAAACAATAGCTGGGCGTGGTGGCGCGCGCCTGTAATCCCGGGTACTTGGGAAGCTGAGGCTGGGAATTGCCTGAGTCTGTAGTAGCCTGGGCAATGAGAGCCTGCTGTTCCACGGGCAAAAATAGCGAGACCTAGTCTCAAAGCCTGAACTCAGAGAAATTTCTTGACCAACACTGGCAGGAGACAAGACCCCCAAAGCCCAATACCAGACCCATAAGGAAAAGCAGCAAAGCAAAAGCGAGGGGATTGGATTGGAGAGGACGGCCTGCAGCAAGAAAACATGGACAGATCACAAACGAATATAACCTGGCCACCCAACACTATCTTAAGACTGAAAATCTAACAGCAAGGTGCGCCGGGACCCAACAACGCAGTCCCTCACCCAGAGAAAAGACACTAACATAGGAAAGAGACTAATGGACTCAGCACAGCTAATAAATAACAAAGAGTGGGGGGTGAGAGAATGGAGGGAGCACCAGAGGGAGGAGGGAGGGGGGAAATTATATAACAGAGTGGTTGTAACCCGAAGAACAAAATAAAATTATTAAATAAAAAAATTAAAAAAATAAATAAGGACTATGAATTATTTGTAGTCAGTTGTAAAAAAGTAAAAATAAAAATGTAATCACCCTTGATCTCCTGCATAATTTTCTATTAAAATGTTTTTTCAGAAACATCATTTTAACCTACTGACTTTTTGCAAAATACCTTATATTTTAAGGGTGGTTTTATTACTCTTAAAACACAATTTTACTAAGAATGAGTAAGGCACACCATTCTTATTGAAATTATTAGAAACATAACCATGGTAAATAAAACAATAATCAATAGCTCTTAATAACCTAATGTTTTCCTTAATTAGCTAATGAATCAATTTTGACCTAAGTAGCCCAATATATAAACTAGATTGCTAGGGATTATCCCTTCCAGTTAGGGTTTTGTTTTGTTTTTGTTTTTGTTTTTTTGTTTGTTTGTTTGTTTGTTTGTTTTTTGGCCTTCTTTACATAGACTATCTACTCAATAGTGAAATTTCTGGATTATATGGTACATCTGTTTTTAAAATTTAAAAGAAATCAATGTTTTCCATAAGGAATGGGGCTGTCGATATTCCTATCAAAAATATACAGTGATTCCTTTTTCTTCACAGTGTTGATAATACTTGTTTCTTCGAATCTTTTTGATATGGGCCATTCTTACAAGTGTAAGGTGGTATCTCATTGTGATTTTGATGTTCTTTTCCCTGATGATAGTGATGATAAGTGTTTTTTTGTTTGTTTGTTTGTTTGTTTTTCACATACCTATTGACCATCTCTATAATTATTGGGTGAAGTGTCATTTAGGTCATCTGTCCATTTCTGATTGAGTTACTTGATTTTTTTGTTGCTGTGGTTCAGAACATGAGTTCTTTGTAGGTCTCATATTAAGTCTTTCTCAGTTATATGCTATGATTTTTTCCCCCATTCAGTAGCTTTTTTTTTTAAATTTATTTTTAATGGTACTTCCATTAACTGCACAGATATAATCCCATTTGTTTACATTTGCTTTTGTTTCCTTTGCTCTTGAAATCAAACACTAAAAGGCATTCCTGAATCAAGTATGGTTGGGCTTTGCGCCTATGTATTCACCCATGTATTTTGTATTTTCAAGACTTACATCAAAGTCTTTAGTACATTTGTATATGGTGTTAGAATGGTCTAGTTACATTTTTCTGCATAGAACTGTCTAGTTTTCTCAATATAATTTGTTAAATAGGTTTGATTTAGTCAAATGTACACTTGTATTCTTTGTTGCTAATTGACTAATATATAAGCATGGTTTTGATTCTGTGTGCTGAATTTTGTTCCAATATCTGCATATCTATTTTTATTCTGAAACCATCCCCTTTGATGATAGTCTCATAGTTCAGTTTGAAATTTATGTCACCTCAACAGGAAGTGGCCAGTTATATAGTTAATATACAAAAATTTGTTCCAATCCTATAGACATTGAATTAAACAAACAGGAAAAAGAAACCATTCAACTTCAAATCATATCAAAAACTTTTAAATACCAAGGAATAAGTTTAACATAGGATAGAAAAGGCCCATATGAAAAAACTGATTTTATAAAAAGAAATAAAAGTGACAAAGAACTAGATATCCCTAGCTTGGAAGAAATGACTGCCTTCACCAAGGCAACATACATATTCAGTGCAATACCTATGGAGATCTCAATGGCATTCTTCAAAAGATTAGAGAAACACTGAAATGTTTAAGCCACAACACAATGAAATTAATATGGAAACAAGGAAGACCTGGAAAAGTCAAAACAATTATGAATAAAAAGAATAAAGTAGGTGTCACATACCCAAGGCCTTTTTTAAAACAGTCTTTCTGACCAACAGCTATAGTTTTTGCACTTGCAATTTGGAGATAATGCCTTGCCTCTCACCTACATGCATCTGAATGAATGGGGAAGATTCTAGTTCCAAAAAAAGGTTCCTCCTTTAGTTAAATTAATTCAATGTGATAGTTCTTTTTAATAAATATGAGACAAAGATTCTAAGGAGATAAGAACATAAAACAGAAAGAAGCTAAAACCAATCTCTTACTAATAAGTTATGAAAGCACAAATTCCCTCTTTCTGAGGATTTGATGAGCTTTCTTTTCATTTATAGCAGCATAATCAATTCCCTTTCACTTGAGCATATATAAGTAGACATTTGTTCCTTGCAATTAAACAAACCCAATATTGATATCTATGCATTGATAATTGCAAATAATAGATCCCCGGAGAAATTTTTGAGTGCAAAGCTATTGGGTCAAGTTAGAACGAATCATAATAGTCTATATTTGGAAGAAAGTCTCTTATGGAAAATAGATTTTTCATCTGTAGTCACTCAACATGTTATGTTCAAAAAAAGGTATAGTGGGAAACCAAATGCTTTGTGCCGTAAAATATTCTAAAGTTAGTAGTAATATAAGACATATGGATTAAATGATTACTTCTGAATATTTTATGCAAGACTGAGAAAAAGATTAACTTAAGTACTGAAGTGGTTTATTAATTCACAAAAAAACCTACTAACACCCATTGTAATATAAGAAATGTTTTCTATCTCTAGTTAGAATAATGATAATTCTAAAGCAAGTTCAGAAGAGACCTATATTTTGGAATATTTATCATTATTTGCAAATAACATATTTTTACACAAAATTAATTCCCTGAGCATATTCAGGGTCAACAAATATTGTGTGACCTGCAAAAAATGTGTCTTCTTTCCGAAGTCCATCCTTCACCTTTAAGTGCACCAAAATGCACTGAGTGGAGACTCAGAAGTTCTTTCTTTAATTTCAACTGCCTACCCTGAGTTATCCTCTCACAAATAATATAATATTTAACTTCAAAACAGGTTTAGAATTAGAATAATCTCACAGTGCAATTACTACTAAATTGTTAGCAACATATGTTAAAGACTTTGATCATTAAAATATTTAGGAGGGATAGGTATGATGTGTTAATATACATTTGGAGAAGTATGATCTCTGAATCTTACATAGTAATTTAAATTAATGTTACCCCAGTAAAAAAAAAAAAAAAGATAAAAATCTGTGGTTTTCACAACAAAATAAAATAATAATTAGGAAAATGAACTTTTAAAAATATAGTAATTACAAAGAGTACAAAATATAATCACATGATTGTTGTGAGCTAGATGATTTGAAAAGAAATAGCAACTACATAGGTAAAAAATAAGCAAATTTTGTGGAGTCATTTCAGGATTAAACACCTGCAACATATTTTGATGCCGAATATCAGAAGTAGGCTGAAGCTAAAATGGAGCCTTGTGTGATCATTTTAAGCATTATAATTTCCTTCAAATTTTGAATGATTTGCAGAACTGTGGTAGATTTCCCATGAATAGGATGGTAGCAAAAGCTTTGTAGATTCAAAAATAGTTTTGCTGAGGCAATGAGAAGAAATATACTATCAGATTAGAAGATGTTCATGTTTTACCAAGCTGTTCAGATTTTAGAAACTGGGGAATAATTTGCCTCTAAACATTGCAAAGTCTCACTTCCCTTATTTTGTTTGTTTGTTTTGAGTCCTTTTAGTTTCTGCATTTTGCTCTTATTATTTGTTAGTTTTCTTAACATCACTCCACTGATGAATGAAGATAATCATATTCACAATATAATGGCTAAATATCCTCAATTGTACAACAATCTTCTGATATTTGTGAATTTAAATTATTTCTAGAATGATTTTAAAATCTTTCTGTCCTAGTAAAGGAATTAAAAGAAAAATTCATAGATTCCTATGGAGTTAACAGATGAGAGCAGATCAAGTCTTGAACAATGAAGTTCATTTTATTTGAGGATTGTGCATAGGTTTTCAAACATGTTTCTTATGTTAAGTCTAATAGGATTACTGAGTGAAACTCTATGTTCACTAATTCCATATAGTATTATTTGTATTCATTCACCTTTATTTAAAACAAATTAAGACACCATCTTCCTGCAATACCAGACTCAGATGGTTTATATCATTTAACTAATAGCAATATGATTATATGCAAATGTTTACAAATATGCTTACTTCACAAAATTTTGAACTGCAATAAAGTATAAAAGCAAGAAGTGAAATCCACAAAGAAATCTTATATTAAAATAGAAAGTTGTCTTTTTATTATCTGAGTCATTATTTTCCCAGTGATAATATCCAGTATTTACACCAGTTATGGTGTAATAAATATTATACTTAGATAATAAGTTGAAATGATACATCACAAAATTTAGAATGTGAACTAGAATTTTCAATGCATTTTTTATGATAGGTGCTGGAATTTTGAATCTACTACTAGAATTCTACATTTTAGAAGTATATTTTGCACTCATGTCAGATGTTTAAAAATATTATGCAGTGCATTTTTGATGTGATGAATTATTTGCTTTCTATTTGTGTTAATGGAATGTTTATTCTTTTACTCATCTTTCCTTATCTGTCAATCAAACATTTTACATTTTCAAATCAACAGAAGGAAAGATTAAAAATCACATAAGCAAATCAGTTGGAGCACTAACAAATTCAATGCTATTTCTTCTCATAACTCTCAATAAATTTGGAATATAAAGAATAAAGTTCAACATAATGAAGATCATCATGACAAACATGCAACAAATATTACTGTATTTAGTGGTTAAAGACTTAAAACTTTTCCTGTCAGATCAGAAAAAAGATGGATGTTCACTGTTACCATTACTGTTCAACATAACTTTGGAAGATATATCAAGAAAAATCAGAGAAGAAAAAAAAAATAGTTAAATATTTCAGTTACAAAGAAAAGTAAAATATCACTCTTTGCATGTGACAGAGATGGCAAGATGGCAGCTGTAAGGCAAATGAGTTGGTCAGACTTTTTCTGCTGTTAGCCTCTGACCAGCACCTGTAGTATTGTGCTCTCCTTATGTTTGTGTGTTCCTGCTTCAGTGGGTGTGAGCATGAGTGAGTGGGCACAACTGGTACAATGAGGTAAGGGTCTAGGAGCAGTGTCACTCTGGTGGTGAGAAGAGCACAGAGTGGGGAGAATGCCAGGAAGAAGACTCCAGAGAGACAGAGAGAGAGAGACAGAGAGAGAGAGAGAGAGAGATAGATAGAGAGAGAGAGAGAGAGAGAGAGAGAGAGAGAGAGAGAGAGAGAGAGAGAGAGAAACCAGAGAAGAAATAAAGATTCCTGGGGAATCTGGGTGCTCATTTGCCTCCCAGGCCCCTTGACCCTGCTACCTAGCCTGCCTGCTAGCCATACAATTGACCCAGTCTCCCTGCACATTGTGTCTCTGTACCAATCCTCTGAGAAAGCATCAAAGTCTATAAAATGCACCATGGGCTCTGACATTCCCCATTAACAGCTAGGACTGATGATGAACCCACCCATAAAGGGATGGTTGCAAACAACAGCAAAGCGCAGAGGCTGGATGTGCTTCCTCCAGACGTGCAGAGCAAAGCTGATACAAAATAAAACTACAAACCTTTGGTAAAAACTGACTATCGGTTTGAACAACAGAGCATCAATCCAACTGAGAGGGAGAGGAAAACTGAACTACGTGTCACGTAGTAATAGGGTAGTGCTACCCACAAAAGGGAGGAATGGTTTCAATGCAGAGCCCCTCCAGCTATGATTCCTACATAAACCAGTGCATGGGACCCTAAGACCCACTGCATTTGGTAAGGGGGCTCTGTAGAAAGAGGAAGCAGCAGTACACTTGATAAAGAGGTTCTTTAGCAAGATGGGGGGGGGGGTGCAGCACAGAAACACTACTATCTTCTATCCGAGCCTCATAACTCAGAACATTTGTAACCTGAATCAGGTCAGAAAGCCTGGACATACTTGTAAATGTGAAAACTATTGAAGCCCTGAAGCCCTGGTTGAACTATTTGAAACACTTGTCACATACCACATTACCCACCCCCCCAGGCTGATAGAATCCCAAACACCCATCATTTAGATTTCAGGCTGAGATATCTAAAATACATACCACTCCCCCCAAAAAGGAACTATACAACAGGAATTTCAAACTCCCATATATATTGGAGGTCAATCTTTTTTTTTTTTTTTTTTAATTTGTATATAAATTTCACATCATTGCAATCCCAGGGATTTGTTCCCCCACCCCACCCTCCCCTCCCATCCCCCCCTTTCCCTCCTGCCCATAGTTGTGTGCTTCAGTTTGGTGCTTAGCTTGTTTTGTCTTTTCCTCATGGCTTTTGTTTATTTTTTTTCATTATATCCCATATATTAGTGAAACCATTTGACTTCTGTCTTTCTCTTTTTGACTTGCTTCTGCTACTATGATTCCTTCTAAGTACATCCATGTTGTCATAAAGTCATCAAATTTGTCATTCTTAATTGATGAGTAATATTCCACCGTGTATATATACCACATTTTTTTTTCATCCAGTCATCTGTTTTGGGGCACTTAGGTTGCTTCCATGTCCTTGCAATTATAAATAGTGCTGCGGTAAACATCCGAGCACAGGTGTCCCTTTCTGCCCACACTGAGGTCTCTTTTGGGTAGGTCAATCTTTGACAACTATCATCATGGCACTTTTTCACATTTACTACCCTTTCCAAGTATGAGTCCCCAAACTGCTGCTATAACTACTAAAACAATAGTTGAAACACTAGCCTTATAAAAACATGCACAAAATCAAAAATGGGTAAACCAAAACACATACTACAAATGCCAGTACAAAATAACCTTCAAGAAAACCCTGAGGTGGTAGAGTTGTGACAAAGGGAGATTCAGGGCAATGGTCTCGGCAATGCTGATGGACTTAAAAAAAAGTGACAAATATTAGTAAACAGAATAAAGATAATAAAAATAAGAAGCAGCTGAATTAGGAAATAATGGAGTTAAAATGTACAACTGCTTTAAAAGCTATAGTTGAGAGACTTAGGAGCGAGCAAACAGCAATGGAGAGAACTAATGTATTTGAAAGCACATAGAACAAATTAGAGGAAAATAATTTTTAAAAATGAAAATACTGGAAAATATCACAGGAATAACTTAAAGAGTAATAGTACCCTTATGATGAGCCTCTCAGAAGAAGATGAAAAAGACATGGAAAATCCATTTACAGAAAATAATATGGGACTGGAACCAGAAATTGTGCTCCAAGAGACCCAAAGAGTTCCAAACAAAATACTACCAGATAGACATGACCAGTCACATAATAATAAAGCTGTTGAAAACCAAGCATAAGGAAAAAATACTAAAACATATTAAAAGAAAGAAAGCATAAAAGGGAACCCCAATAAGATTATAAACAGATTTTTCAACAGAAAATTGCAAGCATGAAGGAAAAGGAGAGTTTCAAATCACTTAAAGAAAAAGAATTCCAAACTAGAATTTTCTCACAGCAAGATTAATAATCAAGATATAAAGAAAAGAGTTTTACTGAAAAACAAAGAAAAAGGAATTCATCAATGCCAATTAACATATGGAAGACATCACAAAGGAGTTGTTATACTACAATATAACAATGAATATTACGGAAACAAAAACCTAAATTACTTGACATAGAGGAGGAGGAAATAAACAAGGTGGTCCATTTGAACTTGGCAGAGATCAGACTAAGTGGTCAAATAAATAGTGCATCACACACTCACCTCAGTAGAACACTAAAACAAAAAGAAAAATAGAAATTAAAAAAAATCATAAGTGAAATACTCTAGAGAAAGCACAAGGGTAAACCTTCAAAAAAAAAGTAATAACTTAGAATAAGCATATATATTTATTGGTAATCACCTTAAATGTAAATGGTATGTGACACAAAAGTCTATCTCCATTCAGTAGATTATCTTTTCATTTTAATGATAAATTCTTTCACTGTTCAAAAGTTTTTCAGTTTGATGTAGTCTTGGTTATTTTTATTTTTGTTTCCCATCACAAAGGAATCAATTCCATGTAAACATCACTGAGGCCAATGTAATAAACATAATCAAGGCCTATATTTTCTTCTACATATTTTATGGTTTCAGGTCTTACATATAAATCTTCAACAATTATGAGTGAATATTTCTCTCTGCTATTACGAGTGGTCTAGGTTCATCCTTGTTCATGCAGCTGTCTGGTTTTCTAGTACCATTCATTGAAGAAACTTTCCTTTCTTTAGTGTATAGTCTTAGTTCATCTAATTTGCAAGCTACTCTTTTCTCAAAATTTCTCATTGAAGAGTAGAGACTACTGGAAGAAAGAAAACAGTTGGAAAACAAGGGAAGATGGATCGATTGTATTTGATAAAAGGATATGGTAGCTATAGTAGTGCAGTGTGACTTGTCAATGTATATATGAGGAGGTGAGAACCTATTCCCCAGTATAAACCTATATCACTTCAATAATAAATAAGTAAAATATATAAAAAAGAAATAGAGTCCTTGGCTGTTAGTTATTAATAACTAAAACAATGACTTGCCCAGTATTTTTATTTCTTTATGATAGGAAAATGAGATTCCTGCAATGATAATACCAGCTTCTTCATTGTGTCCATAAGGAGTCCAAGGGTTTCTTTTTTAAAATAAATGTAAAGTTTAGTTTTATTATGTCTCAAACCTTAAGCACAATCTTTCATAATTGCAATATATTGATATTTTTACATTTGTCATTTGTTAATAGACAAGTCTGACTTACAATGCTTTGTTTCTTTGTACAGTTCATGTAAAATAAAAGAGAGCAAAAGGTTCCCAAATAAACTAGAATTTCGACACACAATTAAGACTTAAAATGTAGCTTATTTCTTGACTCATTTAACTGTAAACCCAGCTGAGATTTTCAGCCAGACATGGTTTTAGTATGGAGTAATAAAAGCAGCATGGTCACTAGAAATTAAATTGGTGCAACGAAATCTTTTGTAGCTGTTCTAGAATGGTCATGAGATGCAATAATACATGGTTACTGACAATGGACACTAGATTTAAATGTAGAACTTAGAGGTGAAAGGCTACATATCCCATTATGTGTTCCCTCAACCACAAAATTGAGACTTACCAGGAATAGAAATATAGAGATTTCAAGCTTATTAAAAAAGGCCAAAGTGTAACAGTCCAATGAAATGTGACCAATTTGGAGGGAAAAGTCATCCTTTACATTTGGTGAAGGATTTAAACATTTCTTTAGAATTTTCTTATGTGAGAATATTGGGAAGGATTCTATAGCATGCATTCAGTACTGGTTAAACTGCTGCTTAGAGTTGAATATCATTACAATATTATTTTTGATATAGCAGGAAGTTGTCATAAACTATTTGCTGAACAGAGAAGAGCTCACAACTCTGTGTGTGTGTGTGTGTGTGTGTGTGTGTGTGTGCATGTGTGTGTGTTTCACTTAAGGGGCCATAGTTTCTTCTTGTTCGCCTGAGCAATTTAAAGATTGAGTGAATTGGCTGTGCTTTGAGTTCTTTATTTCCTGCCAAACTTCATGTTGTTCAGAACAGGCAAAAATACATCTATTTTGATTGTAATTATGCCAAGCATTTTTAACAGCCTATACACAAGACATAAAGAAAAAGTGAAAGGGAGATGCTTTCTTAATTCAGTTGAAAACTTAATTAGGAGCTCAGTGCTCTCAGACATTTAATATTGCATTTTATTCTCATTTATTCTTTTTTTTTCCTAATAAGAAATAATGGCATGCCAATTGTATATGATTATGGATTGCTATTTGTGGAACTGGGTCTTGCCTCTACACTTAATTACATTTTGTTTGGAGGTTAATATTATATTACAACTGACGCTTTTATTTGAATATGTTCTCATAGTTTTCTTCTCTCATTAGGACTTAGATTGCTGGTTCACAGATTATCTTGCTTGTGATTTTCTCTACTTTTTTTTTTCTATTTCTAGACCTATTCTCTAGTGCAGCATTATTCTTTTTGATGGCTTTAAAGGCATTTAAGGGTAGAGGAAAAGAAATAATTCATTTTGCCATTGCTGAAAACTTTGATAAACATGTACTTATAGGCTAAATAAAAACATGTCACGCATTTAGGGATTTCTAATGAATACACTTAATTGTAATTTATTTTACTTCCCTGCCCTCTTTCTTGGACAGTATCATTGCTATGACCACAACCCAGCCATCTGAAATCATGCAAAGTGATATGGACATCCACTATATACATTATTAAATGTTTCCTCAATGTATGCTTCAGCAAAAAAGAAAAAAAAAATGAGTCATTCTCTGATTTACAAAAATCAAGAAGCAATGCATTTTATGCAACCAATAGTAAGAGTCACTAAAGAAGTAACTACATCTGTGTTTCTATTAACACTTTTACTTTATCACAGAATTTATTGAAAGTCTAACCTTATTGCTGGTCTAATTAATATTATTTAATAATCACTAAGTATCTTAAAAATTCACTCATCACACTGAATAAGTCTTGTAGATTAATATGTATCACAGTTACATATTTCATTCCATTTTACCTAGGGATGATATCAATATGATACTTCATAAGTTGAAACCATGCCTTCTTAACATGTTTTGATAAGCCAACCAACAAATAAATTCTTATGTTTATTCACGGGTTCTGTGACCAATAGCTAGCTGGTAAAGAATGTGTCAAAATCAATCAAGTCATAGCTACATGTTCAATGGGCGGATGGGAGAATCACAAGGTCTACTCATAAAACTGCACTTTCCATTTAACAACAAAAGCTATTTTTCATTAGATTTCCAAATATCTCAGTGTTTGGTGAAGTCTCCAGGTAATATATGCAGTGAAGAACATTACTAGGCACTGGGAAACAATAGGCTTCTATCAATCAACATATATTTGAATATGAACAGCTTTTAGGGAAGCTTTGGGTATTTGTTCTTTCACTGACATTGATGTTAATTAAGTATCATAATTTAATGAAGCCAGAAAAGATTGACATTTGTACAATTATTTTTTCATGGCACGCAAATCTGATCCTCTGAATTTCAGACAACTGGCTTTGCCATTGTGCACAGAGAACTCTGACACCAGGTTCCCAATCTCCATTATATTTCTAAGAATGGTGGCGAAAAATTAGTCAAATAAGATAGGACTTCAGCTGTAATCATGCTTTACCCCATTGATAAGGCTATGTTGAATGAATGGGGCACCAGTAACACTAGCATGTCTTACCTACAACCCATGGCAGTCATAGTGGGATATCAAAATAGAAATTTGTAATGTCTTCTGTTTTATTTGCAGATGTCTTTACATGAATTCCCATGATTCCAGATTTTACTGACATTTTTCTTTCCTATAACCCAATTTCCTCACTACTTATCCAATTGGAGGTTTCTTTCTCTTTGAATTTACAGTCTCCTTTCATTTTGAGGGATGAAATGCTTTGTTTTCTTACAGCAGTCACTGACTAGGGAATTGCATCAAATGCTTGCCTTAGTCCACTCTTAGCTCTTTTCTTATGGTAACACATTGTTTGTAATATCAACTTGCTGAAATACAGCTAGAATTTAATTATGGAATAAATTAGACTAGATTAGGACAGAATAGAGTAAAATCGAAATCAAATGTGGTAACACTAGATTTTCTTAATTATATGCGCCTGTGTTTTGAGGGATGTGTATGTGTACATGCATGTTTGCATATTTGCATTCAATAGCAATGCAGCATTATTATTGTGGGTAAACTTAAAGATCTTAAAAAAGTATTTGTGATTCTAGTCAGGGCTCCTTCCAGGACACACAGCCTCGTCCCTGAGGTGTATTATTACCTTATGAGAAAGAAATTAAGCAGATAAAGAGAAGGCAATCATGACATATGATGCAATCAAAACATGATCCCATTTTGTAATTCATTCCCCAAATAATTGAGAACAATACATACAATGAGTTCACTCCTGTGATCAAGCTATGTTTTATGGAAAAGATAGAGGGAATTTATATATTATGATAATTATAATTTTTATTATATAATTAAGGTTTCTATTTAACTGAGTTTTTGTTAATCATAATATGTTTATTCTAAGTGGTTCTGACCTAATTGTACAAGGTATTTGCAAGAGGAATTATGGGCAAAAGATAAAAAAGTCACAGTAGATGAACTTATGTTGGCCTTAAAGAAATCAAATTGTCTGTTGTAGAGAGGATATATGGCAGAGAAAAATGGATGACCTCTGCAAGCTAACAACTTTTATCCTGCATCCATAAGGAAATGAACTATGTCAACCAGAAAGTTTGAAAGAAGACTTTGAGGTTCGAATGCAATTACACTCCAGTAGACACTTTGATTTCAGCCTTGTGATACTTGGAGTCAAGGACCCAGCTAAACTGTGACCAAAGTTTTGACCCAAAGAAGCTGTGACATAATAAATGGATGTTGTTTGAAGTCACTAGATATGTGGGAATATGTTACCAGCAGTAGAAAACAAATAAAGTTGTCTACCTTGATTCCAGATGCATAGAATTCTTTCTCTTTGTCATGGGACCCTCACTGATAACTATTGAGGGAGACAACATTTGCTGTTCAGTATCCAGCTGAGAATCTACAGCACAAACCTATCATTTGTATAGTTCTATTCCCACGTGCATAGCATGTCAAATAAATGTCTTTCCTTTTTTGGCTTCTCATTTTATGCTCCAATCTTTTTTGGAAGTATAGGAGAAAATACACTTGGGTAAGAAAGGGCTTTTGGAATATAATCCCCACACTTTTGTCAAGTAGATAATATAAACCACCTGCTTTACAGAACAGAAAGCTAACGGCTAGAGAGGTACAGGGTTATATTTTAAAGAAACCAATAGCTTAACAAATTCTTCTAACTCAGTGCAGCATTCTCTCTTCAATTGCTGTTTTCTCACTATATGTTTCAAAGCAAGAGGAAATCCTATTTGTTTCTCCATAAAGGAGATTTTGAAGTGAGATTAGCATTGTGATTTTAGCAGAAAATTAACCTATATGAGCCTTCATCTCCACATGTTCTTATTTGATGAAAGAAGAGAGGACAAGGAAGGGGAAGGGGAGGAGTGCAGGAGGATGCAAGGAAAGGGAAAAAGAAAGAATTGGAGAAAAATTAAAAGAAAGGAAGAGAGTGAGGGAGGGAGGGAGGGAGAGGAACTATACCTACAACTACAGAGTTGTTGGAATGAATGAAATTTCTACAGAATATAAATTTATTTTAAACATTTTAGTCACTGTCATAAATCTGCTGGTTCTTTATACCATGTAACAAAGTTTATTTTTTAAATACTAAAATGGAGGGATACTACCAGCCATTCAGAAAAGCCTTTGCAATGAAATTTTCATTAATTGAAAATATATTTTTTAAAAGGAAACTGGAATTTAACAGGAAGCAGAGAATAGACTATCAGTACTAATAAGAAAAGAAGATAGCAAAAAGATATAAAGTATATTTCAAAATAAATTTTTGTTGTAATTATTATTCAACATAAATTAAGCATGTAGAAATCAATAGTTTAAAACACCTCTACCTAGCAATACTTCATTGAATATTGCCATAAATTTTACTCTTTTGTATAAAAATAGCTGTTTATAAGTCTAATTGAAATGTATTGTTTATAATTTGCCACATTAATTAAATTTTAATAAAAAGTTAAGTAAATTAAAAGCATTTGAATATTCCCACACTAAAACAAGGAAATCTTTGCAAAAGTAAATTTTCTAATCTCTAAATATTTTTTGCCAAAATGAAGAAGGGCTAAAACATTGAATTTATAGAAATTAGATTAGTTGTTATCAGGAATTTGTTTTGAGTTTTGAGGCAAATAGGAGAGAACGATCAAGGGTACAAACCATCAATTATAGGCTGAATATACAGCCTGGTGACTAGTTATGACATAATATTATTTGGAAGTTGTTATCACAAGTAGAGTGTTAGCATTCTCTGCACAAACAAAAATAACTATGTTAGACTATGGATGTGTTAACTGCCCTTATTGTGATCATTATTTCACAGTGCATACATGTACCCAATAATCACATTGTATGTCTTAAAATTTTATGAGTCAATTATATATATATATAAATTATATATATATATATATATTTGTAAATATATATATATATATATATATCTGTAAATATATATATATATATATATATATATCTGTAAATTTGGGGAAAGATCTCAGTTCTCATGAGTTAAAAAATTATTTATGAAAAGCATATCCTAATAAGAGTGTGAATCTTTAGAAATAATCCATGATTATGGATCTCAGCATAAATTGTACTTAAATCATATATATGTCAGCTTGTGCTGAAATCCAACTCTTACACTAATACAATAGGACAGGAAACTGCTTTTCTGAATCTGCACCGTGGCAGTACAGTATATGTACCTTTATATTTTGCATGATGCTATTAATTTTCAGTCATTATAGTGGTCAAGATTATTTCACTAATTGATTCTATTGCATCTATCAGGATATTTCCTTGTGAAAAATTTTCACAGTATCTGGGTTACAACAAAAGATTTTGTCTCCATTCATAGAACCTTCCTTTAAGTATCAAAAGATAGGCATTCTTTTCTAAATTACTCATATCTACTATAGATATTTACATTACTTTATGACATGATCTACATTGTATTTAAAAAAATTTTTTCTAACTTTTAAATGACTTGAATTACTAATGAATTTTGATGACTCAATTTTTCTATCTCTTATATTATATTATGCTCACCATTTTCCACTAAGAACGCTGGAATAGAAAGATGGGGAAAGAAAATGAAAGAAACAGAGTGCTGTGCTTTGGGGGGGGGTTCATTCCTATATTTACTTGACTTTATTCTATAAGAAGACTTTGAGTTGACATAACTGCAAAAATATCAGTGTTTCAGAGTACTGAGCTCTTTAATGTAGCAAATTTGGATATTTGTTTCAGAATGGAATAGTTGAAATATGATTAGTAATAACCAGATGATCACATTTTTTTCCAAGTGAACAGCAGCTTGATAGAAGAAAGTATTAATTACCATTTGCCACAAAAATTTAGGAAACTTCTGGAGTAATGATTATCATACTTTTGGTGACAAAATCACATCTTCCTCTCAAAAACCAGTAAGTCGTTGTTTCTGTTTATTATAGTTATTTATATTCTCCTTATTAAAAAATATAATGGAGAGAGTTATGACATGTTTTTGATAATAAAAATAGTTTACAGGTTAAAATAAATGAAGGGTACTTTACTTTTGGTTTTCATTAAATATGAATGACATTACTTTGCACTTTTGCAGAGTTCTTTATTTCTCATCTTACCAGGAGATAACTACATTCTCCTATAAGTTTCTATATTCTATCTTTTACAATATATTGTTTGGTTGGAGTATATGAAGAATATACAATCTACAAGTAGATGTGAAGTCAGACAAAGAAATACCTCACAGACCAGCGAAAAGGTCTTAGGGAATTTCACATAACAGTGGAAGAAAAACTGCTCTATACTTATCGTTCCACATTCATTTTTCTCTCTCAGTTCCTGCACACTAATTACCCCTGCTCTTTCCTTTATTTCCCCTTTCATATCATCTCTATTTCTATTTCTTTCCCCCTTTTCTATCATACACTGCACTTTAACTACTCTTTTCTTTCTGACCTGTAATTTCTTCACTTTTTTCTCCTTCCCTTTAGCTCTCTGTCCTGTTCTTGCCAAGTTATTTATGAAAATTACCTGAAGAGATGATCATTTATTATTCATTTCCCCATAAATTCTCTCTGTAAATGGTTATATCTAGTCAAACAGACCAAAGAAATTCTTAATCCTCATGCTCCCTCAATTCACATATATTCTCTTTCTAAAGTCTCTCCATTTACCTTCAGTGCTATTTTCCTAAAGTCAGCACCAGTTCTATCTACTCTTTCCCTTCATTTCTAAGATAGAAAAGTCTATTAACTGATTTCGAATTTTCCATTTACCACCCCAAGACCACAATCAAATCTCTAGTCAGTGACTATAGTAGATGTGCCTGGTGAGCTTGTTCTCCTTTCCTTTTGTTCTGGGACATAAATAAAAACTTAGTAGCATAAAACAGAATTAAACAGACTATTTTTCTGGAGAACAGACTTAAACCAAACAGGAACTACCTTCTCCACATACTATACCACCTTACATTCCCTAGATAGAAAATGCCTGCCAAACGACATATGGGATGGGGGGAAAAAAAAAAAAGATGATCATATGACCCAAGTACTAACTCTGAAGCAACTTGTGCCCAAAATTTTTCTTGTGAGAGCAAAGTAAGCCCACTCTTCATTGAATGGGTTCTTATTTCCCTCACTTCTTTTCTCATGAGATTGCTGATTGTCTCATGTTGTGCTTCAACTGAACCATACCTGAGACAGCAAAATTCCAATTTTCTATTTCAAACTATGTTATTTTTTTGCTTAAAGATTTCTATGAAATCCAAAATTTTTATTTCTGCCTGCAACATGCTATTTTAATTGCTGTATATCTACCTGTTTGGACAGCACTTCCTGACAACCTAATTACTTACCTACTCACTAGAATGTAGGAGTAGGTTTGCCTGGGTTGATCAGTGTTACATCTTTTTTCTTTTTTTTTTACACAAAGAATTTAGTGTGTCTGTCATATGGTAGTTGCTCAAGAAATATTTATCAGTTTTAATTAGTACTGAATTGTACCATACATATAACTAATTTAAAAATAACTTTTCATCTTAGGTTAATTCATTAATTTTCTCATTCATTCATACAAATACTCTAGAGAATGTGAAGAACATTAAATAAAATGTTGCAGAGGTATCAAACCTATGATAAACCATGCTACTTTTCTTCACTACCTAGGAGTCTTCTTGAGATCTGTGTGACTGAGATGGGTCTCTTTTTGAGACCTGTGCGATTGAGTTCTAACTGAAATTAAATGTGCAAGAAAATGTAACTACTCATTCTTCCCAAGATATTAAAATCCCGGTGTGCCTTTTCAAATTCTCGTTTTGTTACTCAATTAGGATGCAGGGGGCAAAAAAACACAGAAACAAAACAAAACAAACAAACACAATAAAAAACCTGATGTTTTAAAGGTATCTTGAACAAACCATAGAGGCAAAACAGATCAGGAAACTAAGTAACTGAAATTACTGTTTATAATAAAGACATCAATGTTTATCTTGATATTATTGAAAATTAAACTGTTATTGTATTCAGCTTTTTTGTTTTTATTTTCTACAGTTAAAGGTACATATTATCTTACCTAAAATTAGAAGGTTAATAATAGGCATTCCTTGCATCAAAAAATTCATTATCTAGCAAAAGGAAATAAAAGTATTTCAGTAAACTGTTACTCCAAAGCCAATTACCTCAAACATAGCAGTATGAAATAGCAAACATCTATCTCTCACAGTTTCTGGGAGTCAAAGATCAACTGACTCAACTAGGCGGATCAGGAGCACTCAGTCTCTTGGTCAAAGTTGTAGCAACCAAGTTTCAACAGACTTCCTTTCTGAGTTCACTGATAAAAGCAGATCTCAATTCCTTGCAATATGAGTTTCTGCAAAGGATGCCTGAGTGTTCTCAAGCTACTGGTTTCCCACAGAGTGAGTGAGTCAAAAGAAAAAGAAATAACATCCTGGGAGAAAACCTGCAAAAAAAAAAAAATATCATAGACCTTTATCACCTGTTCTTCAAATGACACTCCATTACTTCTGCCAAATTCTATTCAATGAAAGAGATCATTAGGTCCAATTCCCAGTCAAGGGTAACTAATTAAGCTGCATCTTCAGTGACAGAGTTTCAAAGACTGTGGAAGTCATAAATGGCTAAATAGACAATGTAAGTTTGTGTGTGAAAAAAATTCCTGAACAGTGGATGAATAAGTATATGATAACAAGTGAGGCTTTAAATGAAATATTCTCCGTGAAAACCTTTTGACCAATGAAGTTTGGAGTAAAACTATTTTAGGCAGAAGATACAGCATGAAAGATGCAAACAAAATAATCTAATTAAGAAGTGGAAAAATGTATGGGCAGGGCAAAATTATATGTGAGGGAGGAGTATTTGGATTGGTGACCTGGTGTAGAAGAGAGAAAGGCATATACATTTCTGCCTTTTCGTGATTTACAGAGTCAGAAAAGAAAGGGGTGGGAGGAACCTTCAAATACTCATGGCTTAATCAGCAAAGCCTTGCTCTCAGAGAAAGTGAAGCAGCAGCTGTGTGAAATGTGATTCAGGATTCCATCCAGCTGTCTGCTTCCCAGCATCCTCGCAGCTTCGATAGTGATGGATATAGATGCATCACTCTCTCCAGCAGGGGAAAAACTCTTTTTTTTTTCCTTTGGGGTTTTGCACCCAATCTATGACTGAGCCCGGTTCTCTAAATTCACTGAGGTTACATTTCAGTGACTAATACATTTTATTGACTAATACTTATCGAAGATATGATAAATACTTTTATGGTTCCCTCTACTGAACAAGTGATTTTTCAAAGTGCAAACATATTGGATAATCTTCTTTACCAGAAACTATGCTTAGACGTAAGACCAGGTTACAGGTTATTCAGATAAATGGTTCAATCAGGGGCAGAGTGTGGGGCAGGGGAAGTGTAAGCAAACTAATTAATTGATAATTTTCAAAATGATCAATTCATTAAGTCAAAAGTCCAAAGGAGTCTATTCCCAGTTTGAAGTTTTGTTTAAACTTCATTAACTGCAAACTTAGAGAACAAAATAAAATGACTAGCCATCAAGTTTGGAATGCTTGAAATGAATTTAAATTGTTATTCTTATCTCAGGAAGGAAAATAAAGGTATGAGATTATTCGAAGTTTGTACAATGTGTAACCCTAATGGTGAAGTTAAATTACAAAGATTATTTAGGACATAAATCTCTAGCATCTAGCTTTCCTGTCACAACAAATCCCTCACCATCAGCAAACATAACATGCAATTGATTCACTATTCCCAAACAGTAACCAGAGAAAAACCAAGTTGTTTGGCTGAACAGGGAACATTTAGGTCTCCATGTCAGATTGTGTACCTATTAATATCATGAACAATCAGGAAATATGTTCTGACAGTTTCAAAGAAAATATAATTATTTTTGAAAATTGAAGATGACATAACTGTTTCATGATATTACAAATGTAATAAAATCTAGACTCTATCTAGATGGTAATTCCAACTCGATTTTTAATTAGCTTTACAAAACAGGTAAACAAGATTGGTCACAATTATTTTTTTCAACTACAATCATTATCTGTCAAACTGCTTTGGGGATCACTTCTGCTTTTATAGTTGAGACAAATGAACAGGACATAAAACAGAGTCCATGCTTTGCTATCTATGCTAGCTAAACTTTAATATTTCCTATACACAATTTACTATTTGAGTTGTAAAGGGATTTTGTGATGTTTGCATGATTTTTAAAGATAGATGATAAATGATTAATAAGCTAGGGAGGTAGGGGCAAAAAGAAGAAAATATATGTTAATATATAAGTAATACGAAATGTTCATTTAGAGCACATCTTTCAGGTATTGTTAGATGTGTGCTGTAGTGTACTAATTGCCAATGTATAATGCTGATTGGGAAACATCATTGAAAGTTATCTATTGATCCATAATAAAAGTAGCCACATCCTAGAGAAATGTTATTTTCTCACACTTGTATAACAAATTGCTATTAAGCGCTTTGTGTTTCTTTACCTTCTTCATTTACCCACTAGTTTGTGCCAATATTCTCATCATTAACTCTGGGAAGTAAAAAATTAACCCAGTGCTCTGAGTTCCTCCATCACATGAGTTCCTTCATATGCCATGCCTCATCCTAATCTCACACTTTGCTTTTTCTCCTCTTGTTTTGTTTGTGTCTTTGACAAATTATCCATCACAGTACTGCTTGTGAAGCTAGCCAACTTCTGTTTAAATGGTTAGAAAAACTGAACACAAAAATGCTGTTTAAAATCTCACAGATTCTATTTTAAAGAGAGAAAATAAAACTCCCTAGGGAGAACTATATCCAATAAGGAGTGTAGGAAATTGAATAAGACAGTCAGTGGCAGAAAGTTGCAAATATAGTTTCTCTTATATACGGACTCTTTTTTCTTCCAAGTTTCTTATACTCTAAAAATAATTTGTTATTCTCATAATCACTTTAAAAACTAAGTTCACATATCATGTTAATCTCTGAAATGAAGTCATTTAAATACCTAATTATTGTCATTTTTATCTAAGTAAAAAGCATTCAGTCAACACTTGATCTGAATGAAATACACTTACAGAATTTTTAAAAGGTTAATTTACTAATTTAATTATAAAAATTATTCCAGCTCTAAAGATTCAGTAGAAGATTTACTATACTTTACAAAAGATGAAACAAATTGCATTTCAGTTCATTTCAAAAGCAAGACTTCAGAAACTTAGAAAAACTCTAAATAAAAAGCTAAATAGGTAGTTATGTTGTAAAAGCCTATGATCATTGTTATATTTAATTATTATTATAATTATTTTGAGACTAGGTCTCACTATTTTTGCCTACGGAACCACAGGCTCACATTGTCCGTGGTTGCCCGTTGTACCACGGACTCGACCAATCCCCAGCCTCAGCTTCCCAGGTAGCTAGGATTACAGGAGTGCACTACCACGCCCAGCTATTTTTTGGGACTAGGTCTCCCTCTAGCAGGACTCAAATAGCGATCCCCCACCCCAGCCACTTCATAGGCTGAAGCTTACAGGTACACGCCACCGTGTTGACTCTGATTATTATCTTATAAACTGTTTTGATATTTGACTTGTTATGAAGAAAAATATGTTATATTGCACTGTTGCAGGTTGGAGTCACTGAGTTAAGGTGCTGAGATCGGGTTTGGGATTCCAGATGTTCATTATATTCATTATGGATTGACACCATAGAGAAGAGGGACAAGTCAGATTGTGGTGAAGACCTGGCAAACTCTGGGCTGTTGTTGCCATGAGGGTCTGTTTCCCCTCATTCTAACTGGTTCACTCATTTTGTTTTGCTTCACTTACCAGCGATTGGTAGCTGCTTTGGGACCCAAGATGCATTCTGTAATCACTAGAGGACTGTCTGCAATTCCACCACAGAGCTGAGGCAGGTGACACTTTTTAGCTTTTACCACATCTAGATATCTAAGAGTACTCATTACCACAATAGTATGGGCAAAAGCAAGTTCTGAATATCCCAAATGACGTGTGTCATAATAGCTTGAAAAAATAAAATAGGCAGATCTTGTTGAAGTCAGTGGAACATCCTTGCTGTTTTCACCATGCCAGTATCCCGTCACCCAGCCTAATAGGGTCTCTACATAGCTAGCTTCAAAACAAACAAAAGAGACAGGGTATGGTGGCTCGTGCCTGTAAGTTTCAGTCTATGAAGCATCAGGGGCTAGGGATCGCAGTTCGAGTCCCGTCTGGGGCCCGTAGTGAAACCTAGTTCCAAAAAAAAAAAAAAAAAAAATAGCTGGGCCTGGTGGCGCGTGCCTGTAATCCCAGCTACCTGGGAAGCTGAGGCTGAGGATTGCTTGAATCTGTGGTACCCCGGGCAACGAGAGCCTGCGGTCCCACGGGCAAAAAATAGAGAGACCTAGTCTCAAACAAACAATCAAACAAACAAAAGATTTGCTACGAAAGCCACACTTGCAATCTGCTCATCCTATAGACTCAGTTCTTGCTCCATTAAACCCACAATATGATTCATTCTGTTTACCGTAAGGCTTTATTTGGGTGAAGAGCACAAGGAGGAGATATGAATACTCAACTACTGTTTATTATTATTATTATTATTATTATTATTATTATTATTATTATTATTTTGGGAAACAGCAACACTATTATTAATGCCTTGGTTATAACTAGACAAATACGTTGAACTTTATGTATTTTATCCTTAAAATATTCAAAAAATCACTTAAGTGAAACAAAACTGCTAGTTTATTTTTGTTTCGTATCTTTCTTTACTCTTCTTTTTAACAGGACAAAATAGTTTATCTCTGACTCGCCTGTGAAAAGACATCAATGAGTTGAGCTCTGGTCCTCTAACTCTTTATTCATTTCACCTTTGGGTGTAGGAGTGATGTAAGGAATTTGTGAATTTGAGGAAGAAACCCTGGGCATACCTGAATCCACTCTTCCCCTCTCCCTCCTCTGTGGAAGCTGCTCAGAGACAATACACTTATCCAGGGCAGTCATCCCCATGGGGCTACCCAGGAATGAGCATAAAATCCAGGCTAATTGCCTATAAACTTGAGCTTTATTCCTAATAAAGTAGATACCTATAGCCCTTAAAACACCTTGTAATTTCTATTTCGGCATCCAAACATGAAAGACAGCCTGAAGATTCCTTGGAAAACTCCAATACCTATAATAATACCAACAAAAGAAACCTGATCTGTCTTATAAAGACAAGTTTAAGTTAGTTTAAGTTAAGTTAGTTTAAGTTAGTTTTCATATGAGCAAATGAGAAAAGAAAAAAGATAACCTTGAAGAAAAGATGTATTCTATGCTTCCAGCAGTGATAAAATTCCTTCAAAATTCTTCTTTGACTTCAAGAAAACCAAATTCTTATAAGTAGTGTGATTACTTGATAAAAATATAACCCAAGAAATAATACCAAATGTTACCCCTCTGGTTTATGTTTCATTGTTGGTTTATTCAAGAAAAAAATATTTTTAAAGTCGGGTTTGACTAAATGGGTTACTTATCCTGACATTGTATAACAACACCTAGAAATGTTGAATAAATAAATCAATATGATGGAACTGTAGATCAAAAATAACAAGCAGGGTTTGTCCTAAATGTTTGCCCTACAGTAAGGTTTACTTTGAGCCAGCATATGAAAGATTTTTTGATAAGACCCCAAAGCACAAAAATACCAATTAATTATGATGATTAGATATGTCTTCATTAGTAGTCTATAAATAAATCATGCACAACATTATGCAGTCAGCTATCCTGGAAAAATATTCTTCCAGCGGACTGTGAAAACAACTTAATTAATTATAAATGCTCTCTAACTTACCACATATTATATTTTGAAGTGCTAAAGCATACATATACACACATGTTATATATGTGTGGAGTACCAGTCAAACTGTTGCACTGTTTCTTTATTCTTACCACTAAAATGCATTTCAGAAGACAGAAGTTTGTTAAAAAAAATAGTTAATGTTAAAATAAAACTGTGACTTATAATGCTTTTATTTCCAATTCCTTTCATGTTTTCAGATGATAGGGGTTTTCTCTTTGATATTTAACTTCAGTGCTTCCAGAAATGTTTCCTAAATGTGCTCCTCTCTACATTCCACACCAGCCCCTCCCTTCCCTCAGTATACTTTCTTAATTTATTCCAAAGAATTTCTTCCTGAATATGGTGCTGTTATTAAAAACATTTTAATTACACTAGCAATTAATCCATGTGTGCAAGATATCCTCCATTAACTCCCCCAGATCCTCTGTTTCCCCTTCTTCACCCAGCTAGACCCGCAGGAGATTGACCTCTATGAACTACATCAACCAACTCCCTTGCCCTCCTGTTTCCCATTGAGTTCCACTAATAGGCATCTCTGGCAGGAGATCAGAGGTAGGTAGGAGAATTTATTCCCCAAGCTCCCTCTCTGCGGGTTGACTGTGTACCTCAGGCAAAGGTCACAGCTCCACAGGTATTTCTTACAGACAGATCTCACTCTGGGTTTTAGTCCTTTCAGATCTAAAGGTGGTAACACACTTCTCCACACATCTTGTTTGTGGGTACTGAATTCTCTCTCTCTTGCTTTCCTTATGCTCTAACCTAGCCTTTGTAAATAGTCCTTTTTTATCAATCTCACTTCAAATTATCCAATTTGAATAAGTACTTTGTTTTCTGCAGGACTTTGATCGATACATGGTTCTTCTTATATGTTAATCAACCATAAAGAAATGTGAGCAGGAAGATGCACTTTTCAGAGCTAGTTAGATTTTAATAGCTCAGAACAGAAGTCAGGTACTATTGAGCATGCTTTCCCATCTACTGCCCTGGGAAGGAGTTTATTTCAGCTGGAGTCCAGTCAGGACACAAAATCAATAAGTATATTAATATGAGCAGTTTTATCAAAAGGTTTTATTCATTAGGATTGAAAAAAATCAAAAGGCAAAACGATTGAAGTTATCAGAGAAGTGACAACAGGTTACAGTTAGCTTCCTAGACTTGGGAATACAAATGGATAAACTTGGAGAGAAGGACCACAGAGCTGAACACTGACTTTGCAGAAATAAGTGCAGCTTGGTCTGTTTTGGTGTCACTTCCTGAGACTAGTGCCCAGACCTCTGAGAGGGATAGGAAAAAACAATAGGAGGTGTTAGATATATAGATGATGGGTGGTAGATACTAAAGTAGTAGCTTGAGGACTTTATCCCATTTTCTTTCTTCATTCATGGGAAGTTTAGTTCCTTGATTGATGGAAATTATGAAAGACATCATACTGAATAAAACATTGAGTTTTCTAAGATGTTCATGACAACGCTGTTGAGGAATGATGAATGGAGACTTGAAATCCAAATACTGAATTAATATCTAATCCATATTACAGGAGCTCTCTATGGCAATAGTTGTAGAAAAAATTATCAGATGATGCCAAATGTATGATATATTTTATATGTTCATTTCTTTCTTTCTTTCTTTCTTTTTTCTTTTTTCTTTTTTTTTTTTTTTTAGACTAGGTCTCGCTATTTTTGCCTGTGAAACCACAGGCTCACATTGTCCGGGGTACCACAGACTCAAGCAATCCCCAGCCTCAGTTTCCCAAGTAGCTGGGATTACAGACATGCACCACCATGCCCAGCTATATTATTTTTGAAATTAGTTCTCTCTAAGTGCCCCCAACGGGACTTTCATTTGGTTCTGCTGTGGCTTCCTAGGCTGCTGCTGCTTACAAGCATGCGCCACCATGCCCAGCCTATATGGCATACCAGCACCAGAGAAACTGAACATAATGAGGTATATTCTGCTCCCATAAGCTCTACAAGTAGTTATGTGGATCATGATGAGAGATAAGTATAGTAGATTAGTATACACTTATTCTCTGTGTCTAAGCATCTTCTAAAGATTTGTGAATTTGCCTTTCCACAGGGGATCGGTACATTGGTAAATAGCTACAGGTGTTTTTAGGTAGAAGTCTGAGGAAAAGTCTTAGTATGCTCTTCATTATAGTAGAATATCGATGAAAAATAGTATCCTGGGTACCAATATACTCTTCTCACCAATTCTCTCATTTTCACCTAAGAGAGAGGAAAGCTCTGAAGTCAACTGATAATCAAATTTTACTATATCTAAGATCTCTCTCTCTCTCTCTCTCTCTCTCTCTCTCTCTCTTTAAACCCAGTTTAGTCCCTGCAGCAACAAAAGATTAGAAGTTCTTTTATCTTGATCCTAGAAACCCCCTGGATTTCAGTCGGTGTTATGAACCTAGAATTCAACTATTTGAGCTTGTCATTCTCTTGCTTTAAGCTGCCCATTGATGTTTGAAGCAGCTGCCCCTTTTCTAATTCCATAAATTCCTCATATACATCCTGCTATTCTGTGGTAGATGCAACTCAAATCCCAAAAGGGATGCTGGTAGTGAGTGCTTGATGCCAGGTGACCACAGGCAATAATTTGATTAGCTTTTTCACTGTTGCTGAATTCCCATCTTGGCATTTAAGCAAGATTGTGAATACTTTCTGACTCAACTAAGCCAAATAAACAATCCATGTTCTCACATTCCCTCGCATGTATCAACTGCATCCCATTCCTGTTAACAATTTCTCTTTCATTTAGAGATCTTGGTTGTGAGCTACAAAAGCAGCCCTAGCTAATACAAGGAGAAAATAAATTTGTTGAAAAAATGTTGGATCACTAACAGAATTAGCTGGCAGGATGAGAGACCTGCTAGGAAAAATGGGCAGAAAACAACAGAAGCTTTGTAGGAGGAACCACAGCCAAGATTATGCTGAAGAAATACTCTTGTTTGGATTCCCCATCGGTACCACTGATGCCATTGCACAGATTTGCCACTGGGTACCACCACCACCACTGCACACAGCAGAAAATGATAGATGATAAATCCCAAGATATAAATCCAAATACAGATCACTGGCAAACATGAGAAGCAATGTAAAACAAACAAACATTCATCTCTGTTGGTAGAATACAATATTTGAGATTAAGGAGGAAGCAGTAAGAAGATAGATCTGATTAATGTGTCACTTTCACCCATTATCATTCAATTTGGCCAACTGTCAATTGTATAACCTTGCAAAAGTCACTACAAATCTTGTGACTGAATCGTTATTTCTATAATGAAAGTAAGGACAATATTTACCCCAAAAGGGTTCTTGGGGCAAAACATACTGTGTTATTACAACAAATCCACAAGAGCACTACACAACACATAATGTGGACTACATAGGAAGCTAGTAGTAATAATATTGAGGCAAGAACAACTTTAGTCACTACAGATTTAAAGAAAATAAATGTAAATTCATACAGAAGACAGCAAGTTGGCAGTTGTTCATGTAACTATTTTGTAAATAGCAATTGAAACAACATGGTCAATGAGAAGTCTCCTACCTTTCATCTTATTATCAACAATTAAGTTATTAATAAATATTTTCCCTGAGTTGATATATTTGTCTTCAGATTGAAATCTTTTTAATACATATAAATAGTTACTAATAAGTTCTACTGGGAATAGAAAGTTTGATTAAGCATAGATAACAGGAACAGAGCCTGCATTATACTTGATGAAAGATCAGTGGCACTCCTATTAAAGTAAGAAACAAGAAGCTATTACTACCACTTGTGATCCAAGTTAATCTAATTACGCAGAGTAATACATACAAGACATTAGTATAATAGAAATTAGGCTTGGAGACAGTTCTAAAACATGATTGAGTACATCAACAGAGAAAAATTGATGGTTTCCTATTCATACAGGTAAGTTATAACTATCATATGAAAATGGAAACAGGTAATGGGACATATAATTTAAAAAGACAAATTCTATTCACAGTAGTAACTAGACATGTTAAAATTTCTGTGGACAGGTATGATAATGATGTTTGAATTCCACGTGGAGGCAAAAAATAAAAGTTCTGAAGATAAACTTTTTTTTTTTTTTTTGCCCTGGTTACCAGCTACAATCTTATGTCTCCTTATTTTTCCTCTCCAAATCAGTTAATAGGTTTCAAAGTATTCCAAATCAAATCTGTTCTTTTTAATACACAGAACTAACTGAATTATACTGATTTTAGTTGTTTTATTACTATTTCTTTTGCCTTGTCTTATTTTAGTTTTTCATTGAACACTATTTCTAAAGTATATTGCTGACATTTTTGCCTACCATAATTTCTGATGGATGGGATTTTTCCATTTATTGGAAATTACATGAATAGAAAGCTAAGACCTAAATCTCTCATGAAAATCAGTGCAAAAATCCTTTAAAATTCTACAAATAGAAGTTAGCAATGGATAAAAAGTGTATACCATAACCAATTGAAGCATATATCAGTAGTAATAGTCGTAAAACATTCAAAATTGATCAATGTATTCATCACATTATTAGGCTAATACAGTAAAAAATCACCATTGATAGATGCAGAAAAGGCAGCTGGCAAAATCCATGTAGCCATAACTAAAAAAATCTCAGTAGCTAGGAATAAAAAGTAATTTCTTAAACTTCATAATAGGTTTATGAATGAACATGCATAAGGAATCCCTACAAAAAGCTTATGACTGAAATCAAAGTTTACAAACTAAGACCAGGATAATGCTGATTTATAACATTACAAGATGAGGATGTTTCTTCTCACACAACTGATTTTCAATACTACACTAAAAATTAAACACAATAAAAAGAAAGGACATGGTGTACAGACTAAACTTGATCTTTTTTTCATAGATGACATTGTTGTGTATGTGAAAAAGCCAAAAAAGGACGAAAATGAAATTAAAAACAAACAAATAAAACAAAAACCTTGGGAACTATAACAAGGTTTCAGGATGTGAGATTTACACACAAAGGCTAATATAATGGTTTTGTATATATCAACAAGAAGCAAATAGAATTTAAAATTCAAAATTTAAATGTAGACACAACATCATTTGTACTAGCACTATTTGCATAAGCAAATTAAATAGTAATAAATCTTACGAAATATATACAAGTAAAACACCTGATATTAGTGAAACACCTGATCGAAAAACTAAATGAATTGAGTCATTCCATGTTCATGGATAAGGATTTTAATATTGTCAAAGATATTGATTCTCCACAACTATGTCTATATATACAATGCAATCCTGATCAAAACTGCTGGCGGTTAGTTTTTGAATGTTTACAGTTGTTTCTAAAACTTTCATAAAGCCTCAAAACTCAGAATAGACAATAAAATTTTGAAGAAAAAAAGTTTGAAGATTAATATTACCTCACTTTAAGACTTACTATAAAGTTAAATCAATCCAAAATAATTTGAAATCAACAAAGTTACCAAAAAGAAAGTCAACACAATTAAAAATAAAAATAGACAATTCTGGTATTTACACTTTTGCATTTGGTAATTTTAATGGACATATAGCATTATCTCCTTGCTGCTTTGTTTCCCTGACATATTATGTGATATATCTTTTAACATGATATGTGCCATGTATCTATCTTCCTTGGTAAGCATTATGCAAAGATATTTGGATCATTTTTTTAAATTTCCTTATTGTTGATTTTTTTAAAGTTCTTTGTATATTTTGGATAATAGTCCTTCATCATATGAGATTTTTGTAAATATTTTCTTACAGTCGGTGGGACATTTTCTCATTCTTTTGGTGTTGTCTTTTGCAGAGCATAAAGTTTTAATGAGTGCAGTTTATCAATTATTAATGAGTCACGCCTTTGGTGTTATATCTAAACCCTCATCATATATGCTGAGTTTACTTCTTTGTTAGCTTTATTTATTTATACTCTAGGTCTTCTCCTGTATGATCATATATCCAATAGGATTTAATATCCAAATGCATTAAAAACTCATACAATTATATAGAAAACACACACAAAAACAAAGAACAACCCAATTTTAAAAATGTGAGCAGTAACTAAATAGACTTTTTTCCCAAAAAAATATATATGTAAATGGCTAAAAATATGGGATAAGGATCGCATCTCTAATCATCACAGAAATACAAATGAAAACAAGATTACCTGACACTTGTTACAAATACTATTATCAAAAAGACAAGAAATAATAAATGTTGGTGAAGTTGTGAACACTGGGACACTATCACTGGGAATGTAAATTCACAACAGAAAACAGTATGAAGTTTCTTCAATTAATTGAAAATAAAGTTACTGCATTGCCCAACAACCCCAGTTCTGGTTGTATATTCACTTGAAGCAAATGAAAAGAGAATTTCAAAGAATTATCTTCATTTCCATATTTATTGTATTATTCATGAGAACTAAGATATATAAGTGTTCATAAAGGGATAAAGAAGATGGTGTGTGTGTGTGTGTGTGTGTGTGTGTGTGTGTGTGTGTGTGGAAAGAGAGAGAGAGATGTGGAATATTGTTTAACCACAAGAGAAAAGAAAAATTTGTTATTTTTCCAAAAGATGATATGCAAATGACTAACAACATTAACAGAAATGGTGTTCAGAGTCTAGAGCATCCAGTGAAATAAACAAGAGTGAAAAAATAAAGTGGTTGGAAAAATTGCTTCACATAACTTTAGCCTTTTTTAAATTTTATGTCTTGTTTTGCCCAATATATGGTCCATTTAGAAGAACATTTCATGTATGCTTTAGAAGTAATTATATTCTCTTCCCATTACATGGGAATTTATGTGTATATCAGTTCAGTCTGGTCTACTGTTTCTCTCTGATTTTCTGTCTAGTTGATAGAATCATTGCTGAAAGTGGGGTGTCTAATTATATTGTCTTTTTCCCTTATGTCTACTAACATTTACTTTATATATTTAGGTGCATGTATGTTGAGTACATAAATACTTACAAATGTTTTATGCTCTTTTTAGGTTAACTTCTTATCACTATGTAAGACCTACATCTCTTGTTAAGTCTCTATTTTGACATCTATTTCTTTCTTTATAATAGTAATTGTAATAATCCATTTGCCCTCTTTTGGTTTCCATCTACATGGAATGTTTTTTTCTTCCTATCCTTTCAGCACATGTGTGCCGTAAAGATGAAATGAGTTCCTTGTAATTAATGCATAGTTGGGTCTTTCTCTGCTTTTGTTCATCTTTTAAAATCCAGTCAGTCATGCTGTGTCTTTTGTTTTGAGAATTTAGTTCATATAAATCTAAAATAATTATTGCTAAGTATGAATTTATTATTGTCATTTTGATAACTGTTTTGTGAATATTTCACAATTCTTTTCTTCCTCTTTTGCTCTTCTTTGTGATTTAATGATATTCTGTGGATATGTCTTGGGTTTTCCTTTTCATTTACCATGAACACTTTTATGTAAAATATCTTTCCTTTATGACAGTACATTGAAACTGAAATAAATTCAAATGCTTAACAGAGTATTATATTTTAGAATCCACACATACATATGCTTAAAGTTTTTGATGCTAAAATTAAAAAAAAATACCTGTGTATGCAGTTATGGTTATTTTTTAAAACTTTGACATTAATTATATTCATGTGAAGTAGTAATTAATTTCATCAAAATTTTAGTCAGAACCTAACCTCTTTTCACAGGAAATTGAAATGTTAAAGTCCAGAAAAATAAAGTAATTTTTCAGTTTTAAACTGTTTTTATTATATACATTACTTAAGCATTTTAGAGAGTAAATTATTTTGAAAAATTAAAAATGTTTCCCATGAATATATATCGAATTGAAATATGACTGTAATCAATGTTTGCCTAAACAAGGGTTCTATATTTCAGGAATTTTTTAGGTGTTTCTTCAACTTTTAAAATTACTTTTTAAACAAACTGTTGTTGCAATACTCAGCTATAAAGCTGATATATTGAATTTACCATTGGGATTGTAATAATAGACTATGTGTGAGATTCTGAAAAAGGAGATGTTTCATGCTGAACCACCCACTATGATGCTAGGTCCCACATGAAAGCAGCAGCTTGTATTTGCAAGGCAGTTTCCCAGGTTTTTATTTGCACTCTGTGACTCAGGATTAGATAAAGATAACTTTTCAAATGTGGGATAGTATAAAAGAAAACTTTTTTTATTAATATGTTTTAACAAATTGAGTCAGCTGAATTGCATGTCTCCTTTATATTTCTCAAATCAATTTTAGATATATTTCTTTTCATAATCCTAGATTGTGCTGTGGTTGTTTTTCAAGGTCACACGTAGATTTTGATGAAGAATTTGGACTCAGAGGTCATAGAGAACTTGACCTAAGTTCAGGTAATATAACTAAACAAAAATTACATAACCTTCTAAACCTACATTTTCTCATGTGTAATAGAGATAATAGATAATTATACCTGGACTGTAGAAGGAATTAAATAAGATCTAGCATATAAATATTTACCTCATAAATGGAAAATTACTAAAGATTAAGTATTATCACTTCCTTGACAAAGCAACTTCACTCAGTGATTTTCATAGAAGTGTTTCAAATAAATTCAACTGGACCCATTTTGTCCTAGAATTCAAAGTTAATTTCACCATAGGCTCATATCTACACAAAAATTAAGGCAGACCTGGTTTCTAAAGTTCAAAACGATCAATTTTTTTATTGTTCTATACATGGAAATATGCACAAATATCTTTTCACAAGCATACCTTCCAGATGAATTCAGCTTAGTTTCTGTGATCTAGATAAAATGGATTTAGATTTTGTTAAAAGATTATACAAGCATTGTAATTTGAGACAATTGTAACAGGCAGTTTCTGAGAAAGCTTCTGAAAGGAAACATATTTTATTTTGAGTTTATATTTGATATTTAAAATGTTTTTGGGAACTACTAAGTCTTGTTTAATAACTTGCATTTTCCCATCTTAGCTCTCAGCTTCAAGGAAAATCTAGATGGAAATATCATAAGGGAAGATAAAGGAAGCCCTCCTTCTAATATAAACAACTTATATGAGACTCTTGACCATGCAAAGATATTTACTCTTTAGAAGTAATTAAATAGCCTTAGCCAATGTCTCTTGCACATTACTTGTGCCATTTTTTAAAAAGGAAAACAAAAACTGACTGTAAATTATAATTATAAATGACAATAATTAAATTTTCATCATACTTAGGCAATCATAAGTTTGTCAGATCCTGAGTCTGGAATTTGTAGCATGCTTCCCTCTTGCACTGATGTCATTTATATTGCTTTCTACTAATGAGGCCAGCTTTAGATAGCCATGAGCATCCATCTAAAATAAAAATTAAAAATCAGTATACTACATTTTGCCTTCTGTTCCTTCTGCATATTGCATTGCTCCACACATTCATTGATGCTGGAATTCTCTCTCTCCTTTGGCACAATTTTCCTCTGTGGTATGATGTTATGAATATTTATGGTGCAATAAAAATAATATAATAATAGGCATTTCCTAAACTTGTGCTGCATAGATCTTCAAACAGGAGCTTGGAAAACTGTATCTGTTACCTCCCACTAGAGAAGATCTTTATGTCCTGTGAAATAGCTTGCTGTCCCAAAGACCTTCGATTTCACATGAGTTAAACGGCTCCTGTACTGAAAAATTCTGAGAAGTATGTTTTCTTCTTCCATATATAGTTTTGACTATCATCATCTCTGAAACATTGCCAGATTTTTCTTACATTTGAGTAGGCTTCAATTGATATCCTTATTCATCCTTCCTATGTCAACCACTACAATTCATTCTTTTATAGCCACCTTAAATCTTTGGTCTCTGAATTCCAGGATCCAGAATACTCTGAGTGGACTATTATCTTGCTCAGTGAAGCAGGACTCCTCTAACCTCACTCCTCCTTCATCACCTTAACTAGTCCGATTTCTTTTCATTTATAAGTTTAACTGCTGTTCATTTATAAATTTTCCTTTTTGCAAATATTTACCAATATTTACTCATTCCAGATCATTTCCTTAACCTAAAATATGTTCACTTTAGATAATGCTCTTAATTTTATGACATTTGCTAATGCCACATACTAGTATCCAATTCATTGGCAATAGTCATTCTTCTTTACTTTTATTAATAAGAATAAATGTATTATATCCCCATTAATAGCCACTGCATCAACAGGAGGTTTTTCTTTTGTGTTTGTTAGTTTTGCCTTTTCTTTTGGTCTTTTTTTTTTTATTATGGCAGCTATCAAATAAATTATGAGGTTCACATCAAAAGAACATCCTAATATCCTAATGTTTCATTAATACAATTAATTATACAATTTCTGGGAATTGGTTTAAGCTATATGACACCATAGAAAAAGACTTCAAAATATGTGCTCCATGCATGTGTTGCTGAGTTTGTGATTGTGTGTGTGTACGTGTGTGTGTGTGTGTGTGTGTGTGTGTGTGAAAGGGAAAGAGAAAGATGGAAATAGTATCAGGGATGAAGACACAGAACAGACCTCTAATACATTTCTACATTTAGAGCTCAGGAGACAGTTTTCTATCTCCCTCATTGTTCCTCATCTTTGGGCAATGACTCCAACCTTTATTTTGAACTGTCATTTCAAGAATGTTAGTATGGAAAACAGACTCAGGAGACAGAGATACTTTCTTTCTGGAGCAACAGATAGTTTTTTCTGCTAGTTTTTTTGTTATTTATTTTTTCCACTATGCACAAAAAATAAAAACATGTTCCCTTTGAGTAAACTTATATCTCTCTACTATGGAGGAGCTGATTTCTCTAACTCATTGTTCCCCTCTTGTATTATAAATTATTATGTGAGTAGATGTCACCTGAAACTCTTTGAGCTACCTAATCAGGATGGAAGCTCTGGGAACCAGTGGGATACTCTGGCTATTCTGACCATTTCATATAATAGTCTTTGTCTCTTATTCAAGTCAGTTTCTCTTCTGTCTCTCTCTCTCTCTCTCATATCCATGGCAGTTCTCTCTCTCTCTTTTATCTCTCTCTCCACCTTTCTCTCTGTCAGTCATCTCTCTATAATCTATATTCTTTTCTCTGAACATCCATCCAGTAAAGGAAGAATAACTTGCTATTCAGGTATAATCTCAAACTCTTACTTTCTCCTGAGAGGATTTTCTGTAGGTTAAAGTGTCATGTAAGCTGAAAGTCCATGCATGGTCAACTGATGGGCTCTATTTTGTTATCATTTAAGTTAGAAAAATCAAGGCTATTGTAGTAGACCAACCATACAAAGTAGGAATTAAAGTAACTATCCAAATTACACATGAGTTTTGCTAATTCTCTTGTAAGAGGAGAAACTAAAGTTTCTCATCTGTTGCTCATTCTCAAGTCTGCTGCATTGGAATCTTTGGTATTAATACTTGTCCTAAAGGTATAGAGTGTTTTACCACCTTTATTTCAAAAAGGTGTGCTAAGTCATAATAAAATAAAACCCCTCACTACTGTGGGCAAAAGTTAGATAACCCATTTTTTTTTAATTTTGACTAATGCATATAGGAGATGGGAGAGTGTCACTTATAATGCATGTTAAGGGGAATGACAATGTAATGTTTCTCCTATGACTGAATCCTTTCTGCAGTCTAGCATACCAACCCTTGATCCTATAAAGAGATAATAGTAAATTGTCTCAGATTTCTTTCTTTGTTTTTCTGCTTTTTTTTTTTTTTTTTTTTTGCTATAGGCTCTGGTTATTATAAGGATAAGGTAGCATTGCCCTTTCAAGGATATTTCCCTAAGAATGATGTTATTTTGTGAAACCACAGGTGAAGAATTGACAAGTACTTGGACTCTGCCATGGGTTAGATTCACAATGCTGACAAAAGTCTTACTCTAAATAAGACCCACAAAGAAATCTAGATGAATTTGTTTAGTAAGTCATGTCTCCTTGGAGAAGTCCCCAGAGGTTTATGCTAAAATTGGTGAGGAATTTGAGATGTCATTTGTATAACAGTATGCATATGCATGACGTTAATTTTAAAAAGTTAGCCATGTCTCTGTCCAATCAAAATTAGTCAAAGGAAACAAATCCCAAAACTCCAACGAGAGCAAAAATATATTTAGACAGTTGAATCAAAGGCATCTCTAGACTTAAAATAGATAATAGTAGCAAGGAATACTTTGCTGCTCATATAATACTTGGGGTGAAATGAAAATATTAGTAGTTCATTTGTTTGAGCTGCATGTAACTACTGTTTCAAAATGACAGGCAAATGTCCCTTGTTCTCTGATCTCTCCTTTTTTACTACCCTGATCTCAGTCATTTGAAGAGGAAGGAGAATTTAGATATATTTTAGACATACTTCATCCCAAAAAGACCAAAACTATCTGTATTCACACAGGTATACTGGAGATCTTTGAGTTCAGAAGAAATTAAAATGTTTTTTTGTTATGTGGAAAGGTGCTCAAGTCACCATCTTCCTTGGCTCTTCTCTGGCTCTGGAGGTATAAAGGCACCCACATTTTGGTATGAGATTTGGACTGGGTACACATTAGGGAAGGTAAGCAAATATGATCTAATGACAAGATCTCTTTGATTTCCACTGCTGAATGTATAATGATTAAAACAAAAAACCTTTGGTTATGTCTACTGTAAGTTCATATAAAAGTCAAAATTGAATCTCCCAATTGGGAGCTGCAATATATAAGAACTGTTGGTGAGATAGGTAATTTTCTCTCCATCTTGAGTGTCTGTCCCCTTCACTGTAGTCCAACAAAGGTGAACACATGGAGATTACAACCTTGTTCTTCTATAAATAAAGCAATGATAGCAAGAATTTTATTAATAACATAATAGCTCAATATTGCCAGTGAAGCTAATAATGAGAGATGGAGGCTTACAATGTTACTAAATGAACCCAGTTATTGTTTCCATAGCACCATCAATGAATTCATTGCACAAGTTGAAATCATCTGGTATGTTGTGTTGGACATTGCCAACACCTTCTTTTCTATAACCTGACAGCCATGAATGACTCCATCTTAATATTCCAGTGCTCCACAAGGGGAAAGTCTCCTTACCATTTTCCATCAAGGAATGACTCAAGATAACACTAATATCTATAAATTCTAATGCCAAAAATTTTCACCAACTTGATTATAACCTTTGGGTTGGCAAGTTGGTAGACTGATAAACAGTGATGAAATTCAAATTTCAAAAAAATAAATAAAAACAAATATGAAAGAATGCCTGTTCAAATCTTAAGAAAGCATCTTTCTATAATGCTTTCTTTTTATGGCAAAATAGATCAACATGTGTGCTTCCAATGTCCCCTTCAAAAACTGTATTGGGAAAAATATAATTGTTAAAAATATTCAAAATTTTCTCCTTTAGTGGTGTTAGAAAAAGGTACCAAGTGTAGGGGAAGGTTATGAATCTCCTATTACTCAGTCTCTGCTGAGCACAGTGAAACATAAAATAGGAATAAAGAAGGGAAGTCAGATCTCCAATCCCAGCTGCTAGCTGATGAATCAGTTAATGATTAATTATTGCTACTAGAGATTGAAATAATGTTATTTTAGAGAGAGGAAAAAAAAGTATTCAGGCTCTAAAATATTTTGCTTACAATATTAGTGGATTTTTTTCAAAAATGTAAAGCTCTTAATGTAAAACTGAAAGTAATATACTCTCAAAATTGACCCAACATCAGGCATTAGGCTTTGGCAACATTTCTCTGCTGCCAAAATCTGGTGTTCCCATTGACCTCCCTATTATTTTACTACATATTTTTAAAAAAATGTTTACATTATACAGAACATAGAATAATGTAGAATGCAAAAATAACAACTTTGTTTTGTTTTCAATAAAGCCTGGAGTTTACATTTACTCTTCCTCAAAATGATGTTTAAACTTATAATTATTGTTAATGTGAGTCATTCAACAGATTTTATCATGGCACAAATCTGAATGCCACTGACTTGATGCCAAGAATTTTGGGGAGTCATTGCTTTCAACCCAATTTACTCTGTGAACTGGAGATATTCTGAGTATGTTCTGTGGAGACAGAGCACACACATAAAATGTTAGCAGTAAGTTTGCTACATGTGAGTGCTTCAGAAAGACATATAAAGTTGGAAATTTGCATTTAGTGAGTGCTTACCAAGTTCAGAACCTTTAAAAAGTTTGTTTTTTTTTTTTTTTTAAATCTACTCTCCACAGTGACTCTAAGATGAGGGCAGTATCAGTTTAAAAAGATGAATACATAGGATCACAAAGGTTAAGTGATTTACTCAATTTCACACTGCCAATATAATGTACAGCAATTTCCAGATGTGGTTTTGGTTTCATGTGTTTGCAAAAGTAAGAGCGATAGATATCTTTGTATTTTAAATTCTTGGTCTGAGCTGATTGCATTTATAAACTGGAATAATGATCAAAAACTGGTGCTGGAAGAGATTGATTTTTTTATGACATATGTTCCTAAAGTGATACCACAACATAGAAGAAGAAATGCCCAATAAGCAGAGATAAAAGAATCTGGTCTAAAGAAAAAGAAATCAGCATTGGAGATGTGACTACTCGTAGTGTCTCAGTGTAAGCATATTGAAAAAAAAAAAAAAGTCACTATATGTAAAGAGCTGGGTGTAGAGTTGTGAGAAAGGATGAACAAGAGAGATTAACACAGCTAAAGACTGGGCTATTCGAAGTCTGATTGGTAGCATCTTTAAGGTAAATTACTAGGCCTTTCATAGGGCTTAGGCAAGGAAAAATAAAAAGGGTGGCTAAGAGAACATTTTATAACTAATTAACTAGGGAAGACTAATAACTAAGGTAATAAAATTTGGGCAAAACAATAGTTTTATTGAGATAATGGCGGGCAGGGGATTTACCTATACATTGCTGGTAACTTTTAAGGAATGTTTTTTAAGGTAAACTTTGAGCAAATGGAGAAGCTGCTTTTTGCTTTTTGGGGCATTTATTATGTTATTTTTTTTTAGTGTTTTGAAGCCAGATAAGATAGTAAAATGGATTAATTTTTATTTTGTACTTATAAGTTCTGTCCAGTCTCAGCTGGCAGCCTCTAACAACTATATTCTTGGTTTCACACAACTAAATGATGCCATCAAGATATTCTAATTCTGGTAGGTGTGATGAATAGTTGGCAAAGAGGCTGTAACAGTTCCTCCTGGGCCTGGATGTGCACACAATTTCTCACTTTTGAAAAAAACTGGAATCTATTTCCTCTTCCCTATGAATCTGGGTTGATTTGGGTCTTGAGTTGACCCATAGGACATGGTGGTTGTGTTGTTGTTACTAATTAAATGGCTAGGCTGTAGCAGCTGCTATGTTCATTCTGCTTCACTAAGTCTCCTAGTATTTGGGAATTTGGGGTTGTCCATCTTGATCGAGAATCCCTATGGTAGGAGGGACTCCAGTCAGCACCCCACACAAATACCCCATTGGTGACTGAAGCTGTCTGGGATTCGTCTGCCCAGCTACCATGGGAAGCAGTGAGTGACACAACACAGAGCAGACATGAATCAGCTTTGACGAGTCCAGCCCAAGTTCCTGATCCACAGAATCCTGATTGATAGACTCACTGTTTTTATTAGCATGGTGTGCTGCACAGTGCTGATAAGAGAAAGGAGTCTAACACAAATTATTAAAGAAATATTTTCTTTTTCTTCCTCATAGGTTAAAAAGAAACATTCTATTAAGAAATGTACAACAAAACATGCATATAAAAAACTTGATACAGAGAGTCACTATCTTTGTTCTCTTTTTTAAATTGATATACATATATATATTCTTACATTGATGTGTACCCTAATTTCTTAATAACACCTTTACAGAAGGCCCTTCCCTCTATCACTTTTTCAGTCTATATCTTTGAAATATTTTTCAGATAGATCTTCTCCAGAAAGACCTGCTTGAGATCTGTGATCTCAGTTGGTATTCTGCCCTACCATCACACAATTCTTCTTGAGATTACAGGACACTTTATGCTGTTTTTTCTTTTTATCAACCCATCTAAATTCTTAATTCATGTTGACTAATCTTTTGATCTGCATGTTGCAAGTGAAATGGCAGTACTTGGTGCATTATATTTTGTACCTGCTGTCCAGTTTTTTCCTTTTTTTACTCTTCTATTTTATCTTCTCTTGGATCACAGTTTAATAAGCACTTCACCAAGTTTTAGATTAAGTTTAAGAGAAAACTTTTTGACCAATGGCTGCTTAATCTGCCACTGAAAAGTAGCATCAAAACAAAGCTTTTATCAACCAGAAAACATACTGTGCTCCCTTTGGGAAGGTAAACAGGACAGCAGATATAGAAGCCTCACTCAAAAAGAGAAACAAAAAGAGAAACTGAAGGGTTGTAAGAGTAACACCTGTCAAATGGAGCAGTAATGTATACTGTTTGACAAAATAGGCTGGTGGCTGTCAAAATAAATAATAAACCTTCCAGTTCTGACTAATGACTGAACGACACCGGAAGACATGAGGGAAGCTTCCAACAAAACACAAAATTGAAAGGAAAATTGGAACAGTCAGCCCAGCCTCCCAGCAGCTAAATTTCAAGTAATTTTGGGAAAACTCAAACCATTCACCAGATTTCATGGCAGAGGGAACTGTTCCAAAAACTCTTCTGATTGAGCATTCCACTTTAGTGAGGAAATCACATCTTTTCTAATAGAATGCCAAGATGTTGGTTTCTGCTTTTTCAATACAGAAAAAAAA